>JAVJIF010010423.1:0-171170 GCA_038442645.1 Agave tequilana | reverse complement strand
GTTCCCGCTGTTGAGGACTCACATAGCAATGTACAGCATTTCAATGAGGAGTCTGTGTCATGCTCTCACAAGCCACAGTCACAAGTGCATATAATTTTACCCTTTGACAAGGGTCGGAATCACAGGCAATAAACGATAAAAATACAGAGACATCGCTAGATCCAGAGGAAGCTATGGCATGTTTCAGATTGAGGTGCAGTCAAATGTGAGTCTAGTGAGATGTTTGATTTGGTTGAAGATCAATCATGTTAATTATAAATAAGTAGGCTAGTTGCTTCATGTGCAGCCAGTGCCTTTAACACAAACCCATCATTTGCAAGGATCTTTTTGTTTTCTTGGATTTGTTGTGAGTCCATGCTTCTCAGTCTTAGGGAAGACTTTGTAATTTTGAGTGCTGAAGAGTTGCAGTAGCATCTGTTGTAATTTATGAGGCAACATCAAAAAGTTGCATTGACGTCATTTCTGATTTCTCTGTGGTAATGTTATTATTTGATGGTTTTCAGTGCATCATTCTTCAAACAGCAAATTCTCAGTACACACAAAACACTGCAATATCATTTTGATTCAATATAATATCATGCTCTTATTGTTGGTGGTTTTAATCATGTAATTTCATTTTCATTACTGTTGAAGGGCCAGAGTTCAATAAACTAAGCTTTATTGCCAAATTACAAAACTCAGCTTTCAGGTTACTGATTTGTACTGAACAATTATCACCCATACCTCACCCTCAAGAAAGCTCAAGAAACACTGTCAGAAAGAAGGGAGACTTAGCGCTCTTACAGCGTTCGATGAGAAAAGAACAGCGATACTTGCACGATCAACATTTCTCCACCTTGACAGAACAAGATAAGAGCTCATCCATTATGGTCTTATATGTACCTGCACTTGTTCAAGTTCATGCCTTAGTTGTTCAACCTGCAGGGTTAAATGAAACAATGTCATATAATAAGGTGAGACTCCTTCTTCTTCTAAATCACTAAAAGATGCCAAACAATAAAATTTTGACGAGAAAAACTTTGTTGAAGAGAGGAAGACAACTTAGAAATAGATGAATGCATATTGTGTCTGAAGATCACCAGTTCCATTAAAATGCAATATAAGAACAATATTTTGAAAAACTACTTGCGATTGAGCTCTTTCTCAGCCTGTTCATACTGCAAGCACCTACACAAGATTGCCAAATAATAATTTCAGTGATTTGATGGGTTTGAAAAACTTCTACTCATAGATGATCTTATCCGACATTAATTTGGAATAATAACAATATATTTGGCAACATAGAATTATGAGCGGAGATTCTTTTAACTCACTCTGCATGAAGCTTTTTGTTAATCTCTATCATGACTTTGATTTTCAGTGGCTGCCTCTGGCTAACTCCATGAACAAGCTGACAAAAAAATGACAATAATTAGTAGCCAAAAAAAAAAAAATCCAGCGAACTGTATTTAGACTAAAATCCGAGATATCAGATTTCTCATTAAGAGGAGGCAATAAACATAATGATGGGGGACAAACTACAAGAAAGGGGATAATTGGATAAAAAACACTAGAAAATTTCAACCTAGGTTCTTACCCAAGAAACATTTGAGATTTTCTCCCTAGAGTATTTTATCCAAAAACACACTGGCTAAAAATTGCTCAAATGAGCATTTTTTGTATTCATCAACTCCCGAACTCAAATGCAGTCTTGACCTTTTATAGGTCTACATCATAAAACTTCTTACCACAAGTAATGTGAGATTAAACTAAGATAAGATAAGCCAACTACAATAAACGATTAAAACAAAACAAGATAAAATAGCCCAACTAACTAAACAAACTAAACAACTAGATGTCCCACCATCACATATGCATCAATATGTATCAATCTATGAGCTGGATATGAATTCACATAATAATAGATATGCCAAATCATGAATCTTTATCCATATCCATGTATCCATATGCCGACACAACACACATTCATAATATAAATTTAGCAACCATGCAACACAAAAGTTAGCATTATCATAACAAATTTCTTGTACAAAGTTGTAGCTACATCTATACTAAATTATTTGATTTTCAACACTGATACGAGTTTCCAATTAATATCTACGTTCATATTCAACTGTCATGAATATAACATGGATATGGATATACTAATATCAGGAACCAGACTAGGTAGATTTATTCCAGTAAGGCATTCTCGTATCTCTGACTGACCTCATTCTTGGGATGCTTTCTGAATCCAGCCTCAATTCCACCATCCACAACCTCGGCAGCATGGCTCTCCTGTCTCTCTTCCCCAAAACACCTTTTTTTATCCATCACACATCCACCTAAGTTAGTCAATTAGTGAATTTAGTGACAAGTTCCAATGTTCTAAGAGAGGAGGCATACCTGCTTGCTCATTGGCATTGTAGCTCAACCCTCCTGAAATGGAGCACAAGGGTTCAACAGTCAAGGCTGGTGTTTCTGTATGGTGAAGACAAGCAGCGCTTGGTAGTGGCGGAAGGTGGTTTCCCTCCCCGGTAACTATAAACATAACCGTTACAATCCCTGCCAAAGGAAATGAAACAAGAAATGCAATCATTATTAGAAAGTAAACAACATTCAGCAAGAATCCATAGACATCGATGTATCTTCTGAATTATGAAAAAGATGTGCAAATTTAAATGTTCCTTTTCTTTCAAGTATTCAAATAGAAGGAAAGAAAGCCTCACCAGTACTCGTTTGTCATTTCTTTTCAAGCGAGTTTCAAGTTTTTGAAATAGAATTGACTTCTCAAATCCTTGTTTATCATGTGTCGGTTTGATAAAATTTGCCTCGAGCACGCCTAGAAAATGATTGCAGGAAAATTAGTCAATCATCATGGCATCCTATCAAAACCACATATGACCTAATTCACAATCTATTTGACAATTTATGATATAGATGGCAGAAGATTTCTTACCAGAAACACCTCTCCTCTACTGCTTGCCGCGTTAACGACTGGGTGGAAGGCTGAAAGGAAAAAGAGTAAATGAATTATGAAAAAGAGTTGTGAACAAAACAAAAGCATTCACATAATTTTGATGCTTGATGAGCTTCAAGGAACAATGATTAGAGAAATTGAGTCCTATTTGATGAATTCACTTCTAGAACCAAATATGTTTACATGCAGAGAGACTCAAATCAATGCCCATCACTATCACTTGGATTGCTCCCAAGAAGGGGGAAAAAAAGAAGAGAAACTATCAGTTAGACATCAACTCTCGCCAAGAAAACTATGAAAGAAATGATAAGATTTGCTACAGCGGGCTAATTGCTTCTATGAACTTTTACCATGTTGGGTTAGATGTAACAGAAAAAATAATTTCATTTGCTAAGTATACAAACAAATAATATGTAAATACTCACCAGTATAAGGCGATTCTTGTGGTAGATATTAAACCCATGGATATTAACTTCTGGAGCACCGTTTAGAAATCCAATGACAGTGGTAACCTCAGCCTGAATTGAGAAAAAAAAAAATCATGAAAAATTTTGTATACAAAGGTTTAAAAAAAGTGCATTGAAAATATTCGCACATCTTAATCTATGATGTTTGAGGCCCTGTTTCTCTCTCAAAATTTACAAGAAAAAAAATCTGTCTATGATGCAATTAGATCTCCTTTCTTCAGCAAGTCATGAAATTCAACCTTGTAAGATGCATGGCATTTTGAAAAGGTTGAAAATAAATGGCAAAAAGCTAGAATAATAAGCATAGGTCATAACATAGAAAATATAGCTATGTTTTTTTTTCTTCTAAGCAACAATTCATAAAAAACATGTGATGTAGCGAAACAAAGACCATAAGGTGAAGACCAGATATATTATAACGAAAGAAAAGGGTTCAGCATATACCTCCGTTCTTCCCCCAATTTTCGGTCTATACATGACACATTCACGATATTCAAGTTCTTCAAGTAAGGATTGATGCTTGACTTCTTGTCCACGTAACATTATTTTGAAGTCACCCGGTAGATGAAGATATAAAACTGATGAATACACCTATAACATATACACCAAATGTTTAAGTGAGAGAAACACGTTCAGATAGAGAAAGAGGTTATCAGCCTCAAAACTTACTCTGAGAGAGTAACGGAGTTTTCTTGCAATATGGTTCTCTTTAGCAACTTTGCAGAGCTATTTGTTTGAAGCGGCTTATGTGCTCCGGTGATCATAATATCCTGCATGCCGCGACAACAATCTTTTTATCATGAACATCTCCCACAACTAAGGTCTGTCTATAGAGTCAAAAACTTCAACATGATATCACATATGAACTGGAAAAGAAAATTTTGATGAATTTTTTAACAAATTAAAGAACTTTCCAGAGCATTTGGAATATTAATGACTGATGGAAAGTATAAAATTCTGGTTGAGAATATGCAAAAGCAAAGAAATTGCAATAACTTGTTTCAAAAAAATCAAAATTGAGGACTATGAATAGTTCGTTAACTTCAAAAAATATGATTAGACTGTAACTTTCATTTTCTATTGTCACAATAAATTATATAGGAAGGTTTACACCCAAAAAAAATGCATAAGAAAGAAACTATCAATTCACTATGTTCAGAAAGTTCTTCGGAACCTCTTCTTTGCTAAAAAAAATCTAAATGAACATTGTATTTTTTGAGAAAACTAAATGAACATTGTAATGGTCAATACAAGAGAAAAGAATAAGCAAAACTCAGCATACAGCTGTACTAACCTCTGGATCAGTATCAAAAATCAAGCTCCATATTCCCCTCATCGTTGTACCATAGGTTAAACACAATAACTTTCGTTCCATGATACCCTATGTCGTTAAACTGCAGTTGATCATTGCAAGTGTGAATTTAAATTTCCAATATTAGAAAGATAAATCAGTAAACGCAAGAAAACATTGTTACAGCTTGCACTAGTAAACACTATAGGCTTCCGCAGTCAAATGACAAAAATTTGTGACATAATGCATTAGATGACAGAAACAACATATGATTACATCTTACATTAGTTAGAAGCTCTTCTTCTGTAGAGAAAGGAGACCATGTCAACAGCGTGGCCAAGTTAACAGGGAACACCTTTTGCCATGTCGGAACAACCTCTCAAACGTTCGAGTGGAAGCTTCAGTTCATAGTCTACCTACAGAGCATCAAGATTTAAGTATAAGAAATCATGCTATATTATCCTTATATTTGCATATATAACCAATGAAATGACGAAAAACTTTTTTTTGTGTGTGGAGAAAACAATGACAAAATGCAGATTTAAGGTAACAAGGAACTTACCATAGGCACTACTATATCATCATAACCGTTCTTCCTTAAAAAGGTATAAGACAGGAGTCCAACGCTTTGAGTTAATGTACCACTGGCAGGGACCAATATTAGTTAGTAGCGAAGCCATACAATGGATACGAAGAAGAATTACAAGGACAAATACAACATATTTAACTAAAGTACAAACCTCAATTCGAAATTTTAGACTACTTGTCAATAGGGAGAACTACTATAGTTCTCTTCTACTTTCAAGGCCAACTAAAATAAAGAAAGCGAGCTATAACTCTTGTACAGTTGTACTATGTCAAACCTCCAGAATTTTTTCTCAAATATGTCAAACCTCCAGAAAAAAAAATTTGAGCTCATGTTTCTGTCCTACAAGTTTCTCAAATATGTTTTTGGCAAAAAAAAATAGATCCCTCATATTCACATATAGGTTCAAAGTATTTTCCTTCAGTAGTACTTATTGAGTAAAATCCTACAAGGTAATACCGGTATGAGGTTTACACGTCTCACTTTTATAAGCTATATAGAAAAATGTCGGCAGTACAATTTCTTTCAGATCTGTATAAACTTTTACGTCAGGGAAGATCTTAACTTTTTCTTTAGATAAAAATAAACTAGACAAGGAAAACTTTAACAAATAACTCGGATGTAGTCTAACCTTGTAGTTATACAGCGGCTGAAAACAATGACATCTGCCCAAGCCGCATTGTGCTAGTCTTGAAACCATTTCCATCTGAGTGACAGCTTAGTTCGGTCAGTACACACGTGACAAAATAATGAGAGCATGCGAATATGATCTGCAAGAATATACATACATTGCCCAATGGAAGAACAATTCTTATCAGAGAACCCAAAGCTCATGCAACGCCGCAATGATTCTGGATCCATTCCACCTCCATCATCTTAACAAACCAAAATTCAAATCAACAACAGCCAGTTGAAACAAACTTCAAATTCAAAAAAGATTGTACATTTTTTAAATACTTTAATACCTTGAATAAGCAAAGCGGGATTCCCATCCCGAGGATTTGCAATTTTATCAAGGCGGACAAAGGTAGCTCCACTCTGTACCTGCACAATGGAGACATTAACATAGATGATCGAGGATAACATACAAGTGCTTGCGAAGTTAAAAAGACCAACTGAAAATTTACAGAAGAAGGTATCAGTAGCTACCTCATCGACTGCATTATCGAGCAGTTCTGCTATGGCTGAAATAAATCAGCAGAATAGATTTAGCCAATGACATATGACAGCAACAAATGAGGAAGAGAGAGATTACAAAAACAACATTGGGAACTTACCGCCAAAAGCCCACTTATGAGAAGTGGCATTCGAATGGAGAAATCTAGGGTGGACTCTTAACCGATTTTTACCACCTGTTTAACACATCAAGAAACAGTCTATAGTTGTACCACTAGCAACAAGACTAGAAAAAAGATAGTCTCTAACATATGTATGTCAAAATTTCTTCGGAAAAGGGAATTATATGAGAAATCTTGAATTACTTTGAGATATTGGTTGAGGATATTGTTCAGGTCCATCATCCCCAGCACTCCAAAATTGCCAGCTTACGGTTTTAAAGAGACTAGGAAGGTGAGACACAGGACTGATATCTCTATCAGATAAACTTCCGAGGCTTGTGATCCCGGATTCTTCAACCTTTGGCTGATCAGGATCGGTTTTCATCTCCCGGAGAGTAATCAATGCCAAACAAGGGTTTTCATCTTTCACAGAAACTAGTTAGGGTTTTCATCTATCAGATAAAATTTCCGAGGCTTGTGATCCCGGATTCTTCAACCTTTGGCTGATAGATCAGTTTTTCATCTCCTGGAGAGTAAATATGCACAAAATCCTTGTAATGGATAAGTAAGAAGGAACATTTAACTGTGTAAGGCCGAATTATTCATTAAACACTATGATTGCTGAAAATAAATCGAAAAATTAGGAAAAAAAAGTAACTTTTTGCAAAGACTATGGAAAAAATATCAATCATACAAAATAACATATACATGACAGACATTAGACATAGCTGAAAAATATTCATCACAAAACAACATTCCTCCTTCAAGTGACATCCAGTGCTTGGAAAATTACAGAAATTAACCAAAAAATACACCCACATTTGATTTTTTTCTGAAATCATAATTACCAAATTACAGTGAAAATACCACCATAATTACTAATTAGTATTAAAATTTCCTTATTTATCAACTTCCCATCTGGTGAGGACATAGGGTTATGGATTATGATGTTTCGGTAACTTCTAAAACTTGGAACAAAATTTGACCTAATAATCAATAGAAACAGCTATAAGTTCGACGCTATAGATGTTATTGGAAGAATATAAATTACGGAACAATAAACTCAAATTTTACTGTAAATTAAATTAAATTGACGGTTGACGAGAAGTTACATGGGTTTCGGTCGCTCCCCAGTCAAAATTCGTCCCACACCTTCACACATGCCCTTCGCTTTCTCTCATTTTCTTCTAAAATGATATTTTCGTTGAGGAAAAATGCAAAAGAAAAGGAGTTCGTGGTAAAATTTTATTGGGACTTCGCTACATTTTTTTCTGTTAAATTATAATTATTCAGTTTTATAATTTTATTCGCTTCAGTCATCTTTTTTTTTAAACCAGAGCTTCTACGTGAGCGTCAAAGTGCTTCTCAGCGATAAAAGCCGAAAATATGCTGTAGTAATCTCTTTGAAAATGCGGACTATTGATACTCTATTTCTGAGGATTGCGACATGATCGCGGTCTTAAAAAAAACGTCATATTTCTGAGGTTTACGATCATGATCGCAGTCCTCATAAAATGTCTTATCTCTGAGGACTGCGAACATGATCGCGGTCATCACAAAAATGTCATGTTTCTGAGTCTTAGAACTGTGATCATGACCCGCAAATCATGACCGTAGTCTCACAAAAAATATCTTACTTTTTAGTCTTTATAGGACTACGATCATGATCGCAGTTCTCATATTAGGACATGTTTCTACGTCTTTATAGAAATACGATCATAATCGCAATCCTCACAAAAAACTGCGTCCATTGTCACAGTCCTCACATAGGACTGTGATCATGAGTCGCAGTTCTCATATCAGCATCATCATTATTAGCATCGTTTTTGACATTGACTTCAGGGTCGTAGTCCTCATTATTAGGACATGTTTCTACGTTTTTATAGAACCGCGAGCATAATCGCAATCCTTACAAAAAACTGTGACCATAGTCACAGTCCTCACATAGGAATGTGATCATGAGTGCGCAGTCCTCATATCAGCATCGCCGTCGTTAACAGACCCTCGTTCCCCGATATCGAATGATCCTCAATTTTTTTCAGATCTAAGTACCTAATCGATCACAAACTCAAACAAAACTCATCACGAGCACGAGCAAATGAGAATGCGCAAAAAGTTAATCTCAAAAAAATTTTGGTCTGGGGGCTCTGCCTCCTGAGACATCCGGGAAAGGGGCTCAATGCCTCATTCCAATCCTCACGATGACCTGACCACACAAGTCGACCAGTGAATTACTTTTTGTTGGAGTCAAGGATGAGAGGGGAGCATTGTTGGGGGCGATAGGGAAGGTAAAAGAGAAAATAAAAATATAAAAAGAAGTGGTAGTTACGAGGAATTAATTTATGCTAGCGTGAAAGAGGCTGTAAAATTAAGAAGTTGAGTTTTTTTTTTTTAATTATGAAGCAGGGCCTATTTGATTAAGGATGGAAGTGAGAAAGTGAAGAAGTGAGAAAGTGTGAGAATGGTTAATAAGTTTTCTGGTATTTGGATGTTGTTGGGAAGTGTGATTTGAAAAATGTTATATTTTTTTGGTGTTTGGTTGGTAATGTGGAAGTGGAAGTGGAAAAGCTGACCATAAAGTTGACCACAAAATAATATTAAAATAAAAATTAATTAAAAAAATAAAAAATGGAGTGTGATTAGAATGCAAGTGAGATTTATATGATCAAAAAATTAACTGTTTTGTGCTATAACTTATTAAAAATGAGTTATAACTTATTAAAAATGAGATTTACATGACCACAAAATTAACTATAACACTTTGGAAGTGAGAAAATCGTTGTGTAAAAAAGAAAAGAGAAAAGGAAAAGGGATTTTTCTATTTTCTTTTTCCGGTGTTTGGATAGATAAGAAAGTGAGCAATTATACTTCCTCATTTTCTTACTTCCGCCCACCCCCCAAAGCTAAAATTTCCAAAGTTCTATCTAAATATTGGAGTGGAAATGGATCGCATACGGGCCGGGTCCTGCAAGATCTGCATTCACTTGCCCATTTATTTAGAGTAAAGAAATTTAGAAAATTAATTTTTTTTTTTTTAACTATTTGCTCACCAATGGCCCGTCACTTCACCAATCCATATTTTGGTGGCGAATAAAATTTGAGAAATTTATAAAAAGAAAACCGATTTTTACAGATTTAATGGACAGCTTGCAGTTTTAGGCTGCATTTGAATATTTTAACAAGAAAAAAACCGGGTTTTTATTTTTATTTGATAGATGTGAAGTTGAAGAATCAAGATTTTAAAGAATTTAAATATAATTGTTGATTTGAAAAGTTATCAAATCAAAGTAGGAAATACAACCATGTATCAAGACATGCAATCACAAAATTAAAATTTTTATTTCGAATAGAAATTTTTAAAATCATGATTTAAAGTAAAATTCAGAATAGAAATTTCTACAATCACGATTTTAAGTAGTTTTCTTATTTTCTTATCTGTCCAAACAATCATCTAAAAATATTAAGAATTATTGTTTTCAAGATTCACACAAAATCATATAATTTTGTGATTTTGTTAGACATTCAAACACAGTTTAAATTTTTTCTGTTTAACTTTTTATAAGAATCATATAATCTGGAAAAAGTTGCTTAAGACAGCTGGACACTTCTACAATTTATATGTAGAGAGATTGATTAGTTGGGTGATTACAAAACAAATGGTTTAGAAAAGGAGTTCAAACTGAATTTGAGAATATTAAAATGATTGCATAATCCTATTCGAAAATAAAAGATGATGGAGGCAAAAGCACAATTGATACCAAAGTAATCAAATTGTAAACAACCAAAGTCCACTGGTTAATGAGTAAACTCTGAATCAACCAAGTATAAAAGAAAATTCTAAATTTTGAATCAAAGTCTGAATGCAATCTATCAAAAACAGGGCTTTTTTGTCACAAAATTCGCCTGGGCTCTTCTTTTTTCAATTAATTTAGAGAAAATCTCAATTACAAATTATTTTCACCTCAGTCTCAATTCACGTCGCACGTGGTCCATTTCAATTGGACTCTATCTTATAACTAACTCATATTTCTTTTTTTCCTTCAATTTTATCCCTTTTTAAATCTGCTCGATTAAATTCTCTTTTTGAATTTTCTTCATCTATTCACTTCGTCGTCTCTATGGATCTAGCTGATCTTTTTCATCAATTATCTCGTGATGGATGTGATTATTTTCGTTTTTCTTTTTATAATGATTTTTAAGATTTAGGGTTTGATTTTTTGATTTGGTTTTTGCTGGATAATGACGATGCTGAAATGATCGCAATTTTTTATGCAGGGATGTGATTTATGACCTAACCTCATAATAGAGAGTGCGACCATGAGAACTGCGACCATAAGTATTGCGGCCATGGTAACGGGGACTGCGACTATGATAATAAGGACTGCGACTCCCAATCCTCATAAGCGCTCTAAAAAAATAAAGTGAATATGAAACTGAGGTCTTTTATGTGAAGATTACGACTCATGGTCGCACTCCTTTATATGAGTTGCAGTCGAAATTCTCACATAGTCGAAATTCTCACAAAGTTTATATTACAGTTCTCACAAATTTCTTACAAAGTCATCTCGAAGTCTCAATCGGAGTCGAAGTTCTCATAAAAACGCAGTCGCAGTGGCGGAGTGTTTGCAGTTACGGTCATGGTTAAAAGTTAAAAAATTAGAGTATTTTTAGTCTTTTATATTTTTGTGATTAAACCACCACTCCAACGTGTATTTGCAATTTAGCGTACGCAAAAAATGAGGTTCAGGTGAAGAAAAATTATAATTGAGATTTTTTATAATTAAGTTTTATTATAGATGATTCCAGTTCAAAATTCCCCTTTATATAGGGTTTTTATATATAGAAGTCCTAAACTACTCAAATTCAAACTCGATTAAAACATTAGGTTTTTATATATAGAAGTCCTAGACTACTCAAATTCAAACTCCATTAAAACAATCCAACAAAGGATAAGTCACAATTAGGACTCTTATGTGGACTCAAATCTAGAAAAAATAATCGCAGTTAGGACTCTTATGCTGACTCAAACCCTAATAAAAAGAAACTAAATGGAAGAAGGAACAATAATTAGAAACTCCAAATTTGCCATTTAGATTTGGCGAAACTGAGTCGAAATTTATGAATCAGCCTTTCAAAATTTGCAGAACTTCTCCTCTAACTTGAAATCATCATAGTTTTTGCATACGAGCTTTATTTTTATGTTGGAATCATCTTTTCTAGCTCCAAGTCACCGACTTAAAAGAACTAGTGTACCAAGCACGTGCGATGCACATTAAAGATAATGGAAGAGTTAACAATGAAATATAATTAAATATTTGTGCTAATTAATTTATACTATTAGTTTTGTACTACTTTTATTAGAAAAGTGCATCTAAGATCACAAAGAAACAACAAATTGGTATCACGTTGATGCTTATTTAAATTTAAGAAAAATTGGTACCAAGTTGATACTTATTTAAATTTAAGAATGATCCAGTTTATCTAGAAAACAGAAAATAATTATAAATTAATTATTATTTGGAGCTTATCGGGAAAAAAACTAAGATATGAGAAATATAGTCGATAAATTATAATTTTTATATGTTTCTTACAGATATTAATATTCTATTATTTGTGTATATGACATTATTTAGATTTTTTTGTGGCGACACTAAATTTCTGTATGTTTTGCATTCTCTTTAGTCATATGTTGAATTTATTAATTTCTATTCAATAATAGTATAACTAATATGCTAATATTTTTAATATTTAAAAAAATATTGATACAACATTGATGGATGAGTCAATTTTTTTGTTCAGCTACAAGTTTGTTTTAAATAATTACTTTTTTATTTAGAGTAAATTTAAATGTTCTTATTGTGTTTTAATCTGTAATTAATTATTTTAAGTGCTTTGAATATATTTATCTATTATCAATAGCTTAAGCATTAATTTTGAGGAATTAGTTTCAAAACAAAAATAAAAAGATAGAGAGAGATGTTTAATTTAAAAGATACTAAATGAGATAAGATGAGATAGAGTAGTATATTCGAGTAGATGAAAAATCCATATAAACAGAGGTATTGGTGAGTTGGTGACATGGGCGGACCCATTAGTTGACTGGGCCGGGCTGTAACCCGGCCCATTTTTTTTTTTTCATATATTCCCTTAAATTTTTTCTATTTTGATTTTTTCAATTATGCTTTAAATCTCTTTCTATTTTAATTTTCTTTTGACAAATTTATTCCTAATTCCGCCCCTGATTTAGTGGAGAATATTGTTTTATTCTTTTGACAAATTCATATAATTCATAAGCATATGTTATAAGAAATTGCAGCCCACCCCAAAAATTTTTTCTGGCTCCGCCCCTAGTTGGTAATCTCAAAAAAAAAAACAGATAAAGAGATAGAGATAGATAATTTAGTTTAAGTAATTTTAAATAAGAGAGAAACAAATCTGTGTGTGTGAGAGAGAGAAAGATCGCAACAAGAATCAGAACTAACAGAAAATAAAACATGGTATATGTTAGAATAATGTCTTCCATTAAAGAAAAATCTAAATTTATTAAATAGCTATGTTTAATTTAAATATAACTGAAGTTTTCAAATTAAATTAAATTATTTTTCACTTAAAGTCAAAAGTAACAGACGAAATCTTTTTATAACATTTTAACTGATGCTTGTACAGATACCTAGTATTTTACACACCTATTAAAATATCACACTTCTAAATGGAGACTTGCAGTCACACTTGAATTCTATTCTAGTTTGACTATTCTTTGATTTACATCAAATACCAATATGAGCTAGAATTTAATATAATTCCAACAAAACTGACATTTAAAGCACTCATTGTTAATAATTTTAAGAAGTGGAGAAGTACAACCCCTCAACATCATCAGATCATGACATGCAACATATTAGATTATCATAATAAGATGAAAAAGAAACAAAAACACACAACAAATACACATGCATGATTTCACTAGGAAAGGGATTTCACCATAAATAGTGAGTACAAGAGAAACAATCCACATATCCCCTTGAATCTCAACACAGATCTCAAAGTAATCCTTCCCTCTGACAAGGTACAAGATTACACCCCTAACACTGGGTTTTTTTTCGTTTTTTCAAAATCTCAAACAAAATTGAGTCTTCCAGTGTCAATGGAGATCCTTGTTTCTCTTAAGGAGATCTTGAATCCCATCATTAAGTTTCAAAGAGATATGATAGAGCGCGTGGGAGACCGAAGAAGAAAACATGGATAGAGATAATACGAAAAGATATAGAGGCTAAAGGTATTAGTGAAGACATGTTGCTCGATATGAATGAGTGGAGAAAGCTGATCTATGTGTCGATCCGGTGTAATTCTCTTTTGGTATGAATGAGTGGAGAAAGCTGATCTATGTGCCCGATCCGGTGTAATTCTCTTTTGGTATGAATGAGTGGAGAAAGCTGATATATGTGCCCGATCCGGTGTAATTCTCTTTTGGTTCATGTAGCCTTCCTCAAATACTCGGGCAAATGGTTTAGTTTTTGTTGTTGATGATGAGATTTTTTGGAATCTCATTCAATCTCTCTCAAGTCTTCCACCTTTATTAGACTCCTTGAATTTTCTATTTAAATTTTTTTTAAAAAAAAAATTCTTGTCTACTCCTTTAGAAAAGGATAATTAAAAAGAAAAGGTTTTTTTTAGCAAATTTAGCTAAATTGAAGAAACATGATGTGAAAAACTTTTACAGGTATGATACTAATAAAAAAAAAAAGTTTTTTTAATAGCATACTATCGCGAAATCTTGCTTATTAAGATACTAAGAATGTCGTGAAAAAAATATTTAGCATATACAAATTTAGAAAACAATGAAACCTAAAAATTGCGTACCTGTTTGTGCCACGAACATCTGGCGAAATAATACTTCGATCTCTTATGGCGGAGGTTCCGATGTGGTCTTCCTCTCTTTCTATCCCTTAACAGGCAAGGTTCAATGGGAGTCTGTTAAGAATAGGGTTAGAGAGTAGAAAGGGGGCATAACCTGATATTTATAGAGAGGAGAGGTGCAGCTGTTCACACTCGCAAAATTACTTAACAAAGAATATCGTTGTTGGACAATTTTAACCTTAAATCAAAAGATTAAAGTAGACATTGATTAACTCTAATATTACAACTAATAGGAATTCTATTCCTAAACACATACCAATAATTGTTGAATACACTCATCCAAATCCTATTCCTAATCTATCCAACTTTCTTTTTATTTTTTAAATATATGTTTCTTCTCCACTAGGCCTAAAAAATTTCTCAGCGTCTATACTATAAAAAAATTGTCGCATTGATAGTTACAGACAAACAAATAATGTCATGGGAGCATGACAAATAATCAAAAAATAAGTTTCCCTCATATAGTTTATTAAATTAAATTTTTTTTTTATTTCATCGCCGCTAGTTCAATCAATGAAGTCTCGACAAAATCTATGCACCAGATGTTTGATTTTAAATTTGTTGCAAAAAATCTTGTATTTCTTCTTATGTAATTCAGTAGTGTTCTATTACCCAAAGTCTATGCCGTATTATCTGAACAAACTTTGGACCCCCTATAGTCTGAACAAATTTATTCGTTCTATTCTTCTCAAAAAATTGTGTGTTCTATTTCTCTTATGTCTCAGAAATTCACACCGATGAATAGAAAAACAACTAAATAAAATTAAGTTAATGTATTCAAATAAAGAATGAGATTATAAATTGGGATATTGTCAATTTCTTTTGATCTTCTTAAAAATAGTGAGCTTAATGGAAATATTTTTTGCTAATCTGTACAATATGGGCATAATATAATAGAAACATATAAAAATCAATTTAATGCGCTCGCCTTTCAGTATCATTCTCAATTTGATGCGTTCTATTCTAATGCATTAAAAGTTTGTTTTCTGGCAAAATTGGTTTCTTGTACTATATTTAGCTCAGATTCAAGCATTCTCTTATTTTAGATAGAAAGTTTGCTGCATTACTTAGTTGTCTTATGTTTGTTATTTTATAGTTGATCGGGCTTTTGATTTAGGCCTTTTCTTTTTCGCATCTGCAAAAATAGTTCTTATTTGTCTAATCATGTTAGTTTAAATGCTTTAAAAATATACTGAGAAACATATGTGGATTAGTTGTAAGCCTCAAATCAGCTGAAAACATCAAACTTACTCGAAGACTATTTAATTAATCTCTAATTGTATAATTAACACAGAGTAAGAGAGAGAGAGAGGATGGATGATTGTTTTGCTGAGGGAGGAAGGGTAGGATATGTTGTGCCAACGACAACAACCTGATGAGGAATCCTTGAATCTCCCAAGCACGAAGAACAATCACAAAACCGCACAAATACCAAACACCAGAGAAAGCACACGCAAACAAACAATCTAACGAGGTTCGGCCTCAATGCCTACGTCCTCGGGGCAATCAAAAGAGAGATTTAATACTTTGGAAGAAGATTACAATACTAGCAGCTTCTCTGATCTAAAGAGAGCTCCAGAATTTTCAGCATTTACAAAAACCCTAGAAATCCCGTATTTATACCAACAGGTTTCTAAAACAGCAACACAACCCGCACCCGCTTGTCGGTCGACCGGGGTGGTCGACCGACCCCTTCCACCGGTCGATCGGTCGGTCGACCGGGTGCCCAACAGAGAGTTGGGTACTTTCAGTCGGTCGACCGGGCGGTCGACCGAGCTCCAACCTCGTGCATGTTGTGCACGTCGGTCGACCGGGCCGGTCGACCGAGCACCTGCTACTGCGGGCGGTCAACCGGACCGGTCGACCGAAACACCTGTTCTGCTGCTGTTTGACTATTTCCTGGCTGCTGCTTCCTTCTTCTTTTGTCATCGACTTCCTCGACGATCACTCGACGACCCCTCGACGATCCTTGTCAACTTCCTCAGCAATACTTCTCTCTTTCCAACATGATAGAATTGGTATTTTAAAAAAATAATTTATTTAAGATGAAAAAGATAGTTTAGAAAAAGTGAAGAGTGTGTGTTTAGATATTTTGTGAGTATATTAAGTATATGGATGAGTTATGCAATTTTATGGGTGTGAACTGTGAATAATGCCCTTAAAAAATATGGGAAAAATGTAATTTGTGCCCCCCCATCTAGCCCAAGCAGGCCCAATTTCAACCCGATCTCTCTCCCTTTCTCCCTGCAGGCCCAAATTTGGTTCAGTCTATTTCTCGCCCCCACATGCTGCAGGGTGAGGCCCTGATCTCTCTCTCTATGACTCCTCTCACTCTCCTCCCCAGCGTTTCGGCCGGCACCGCGACTCGCTCCCTCTCCCTTCACCCGCCTCAACTCGTCGGTGGATTTCGGCTGGTGCGGCAACTCGTTCTCTCTCCCCCTCCGCCCCTATTCACCTGTCACACTCTTGATGGAAAAAAAAAACCCAAATTGAGGATGAAAAACCCTTCAATCTAGGGTTTTATCGAACCTCAATTACATTGATTTCGGCAAGATTCATCGCGGAAGAGTCACTGCGTGGGGGAAGGTAAACTAAATTCTCCTTATTGAAAATTCAGTAGTAATAATAGTTGTTAATTTATTAGTAATTCTTATGGTTTATGTGGTGATTTTTTTTTTGGTCATGTATTTGATGGGTTTCATGCCGTGATTTGGTGGAATGTGATTTTTCAATTTATGTGATGTGTTTCATGTCGTGATTTTGACATTCTGATGGGTTTCACATGTTGTGTGGTTTTTTGTCACTTGTGTGAAATGGGTTCATGGTGTGATTTTCTGTTATCTAAAGGATCAAAGATATTTCTTTCTTTTTTTTTCTTTTTTTTCTTGTCTGTGCTGGGTGTTGTTTTTGTTTGTAACTATTAGAGGTTTATATGGGGTCTTTGGATTCAAGAAAGAGTACGAAAGTGAGAAGTGAGAAAGTGAGAAGTATCATTTTTTATTTTTGTGTCCATCTAAACATCGAAAAAAGAAAATGAAAAAATTATTTTTTTCTTTTACACAATCATTTACTCACTTTAAGGAAGATGCAGTTAATTTTGTGATTATACAAATCTCATTTATAATAAGTTATAACTTAAAACAGTTAATTCTGTGATTATGTATATCTTACTTACATTCTAATTACAGTCCAATTTTTTCATAATTAATTTTTATTTTAATATTTTTTACGGTGGTCAACTTTTTCATTTCACTTCTCAACTGTCAACCAAACACCGAAATATTACACTACAAATTCTTATTTTTCAAAAGAAAAAACACCTACTTTCTATTTCCTCAATCTAGTAGCAGTCTGTCTTTAAATTCCTTCTTTGTAATTGGATTTTAGTGATCAAATAGAGATTATTTTTTTGACCATAAGAGGTTTAACAATTTGCGATAAAGTTGTTATTATAAGCTAATCATTTTCTTTTCTTATAAACTATCCAGGTGCACTGAAGAACTAAAGCTACAAGACTTGCTTCAACACCTAACAGAGATTGCTGTTTTGAAATCTTGATTCCGCCACTATTTATAGACAATCAAATAAATCCTGTTAATTATAGTCTTATTAGATACATTGATTTACACTGGGCCACTAATCATATACTATTATATTCTAGTGCACAGAGCTTGCAAATTTGATAACAAGGTCTTTGCATATCCTATTAGATTATATTTTATTCAGCTTATTTCATTATTAAGTAATAAAATTATTAAGAAACGTATTATAGATCAAGAAAAGGAGAAGAACAATTTTTTGTGTAATGACAAGATACCGCTAGCTATGATTCTTGGTAGTATTTATATATACATATTGATCACATGTTTATACTGATTTAGGAGAAACAATAGAAAACATTGATTAAGAGAGAGAATGAGAAACACATGGTGCATGAGTCCCATGTGTTCCTATCTTCATGGAGAGATTTTAGGATCTGCTTGATTTCATGAGAGGTTTCTTACATATGGATCACATGTTTCACATGAGTCACGTGTTGTCATAGATATCTTTAACACTCCCGCAAGCGAAGCGGGTTCGAAAGAACCGAGAGCTTGTTCTTCAGCATAGAAAACCTTAATGAGCTCTAAGGCTTAATAAGGATGTCTGCTAGTTGGTCTTTAGTTCTCACAAAACGAACATCCAGGACTCTATTGGCAACATAGTCCCGCACAAAATGAATGTCGATCTCAACATGTTTGGAGCGTGAGTGACTAATATGATTGATCAAGAGATATGTTGCACCAAGGTTGTCACAGAGAACTATTGGGGGAGATTGCAGAAGTCCAAGCTGACGAAGTAATGACTGTAACTAAATGACCTCTGCTGTAGCATTGGCCACGCCTCTATACTATGCCTCAGTGCACACTGCTTTTTCGAGCTCTAAGAAATAAGATTTGTACCAAGAAAGACACAATAGCCACCGGTGGATTTTTGATCATCGATCGACCCTGCCCAGTCTGCATTCGGTGTAAGCAATAAGCTGTATAGAGGAATGACGAGAGAGAAAAAGGTCATATTGAATGGTAGATTTGAGATAATAGAGGATCCGTTTTACAACGCTCTAATGCTCATCGGTTGGAGTTTGCATGAACTGAGTGACCTTGTTCACCGAGAAGGCAAGAAAACCAAGCCTGTGGAGCCTGTTTGAGGTCATAGATATTACGGTGAAGCTTGCATACATGATTGGGACGAGCGGGTCAATGAACCCCGAAGGTTGTTCTATGTAGACTGTCTTAGTAAGAAAACCTAGCAAAAATGCATTATTCACATCAATTGTCGAATAGACCAGTCCTTGGAGATGGACAGACTGCATATGGTACGGACAATGGTCGGTTTGATGACCGGACTGAATGTCTTACCATAATCTAATCCTGATTGTTGGTAACTACTCTTGGTCATCAGGCGGGCCTTATACCTGTAAACAGAACCATCAGGTTTATGTTTTAACTTGAAAATCCATTTGCAGCCAACCAGATTCATGGTAGGGTGGTATGTGGCTAGCCAGACCTTTGATTTTCTGGTGTTATCCTGTATTCTGGTGACCATATGGTGGGTCCTAGTTGGAGGGGGAATAGGAGAGCCCGAGGATGAGGATGATGAGAAGGACTCATCGGCGGGCGCTGGTGAAGGTGGTTGAGAAGGAGTATGTGAGGGAGGTGGTGGAGGAGGAGGAGAAGAGTCAATGGTGGGACCCGCAGGAGAAGAGGGGACTGGAACAATAGATAGTAACATAGACGTGGATATGGGAATCGGTGGTGAGGGCGTGGGAGTAGGTGGAGAGAGAGATGACAGAGGAGACTGGAAAGGAAAGGAGGATTCGTCGAACACAACATCTCAGGGTAAATACAACCAAAGGGGACATGCAAACATTGATAACCTTTATGCGAACCCGAGTAACTTAAGAAGACACATTGACTGGATCGAAAATCAAACTTGTGAGTTTGGTATGGATGCAGATGAGGATAGCAAGCATAACTAATAATACGTAAAAAAAGGTGGTTTGATGCTTTATGAAATAATATCTAGTATGGAAATAGATTATGGAGGACGGGGGTAGGCATATTGATGAGAAATGAGGCGCTTTGGAAAGCATAAGGTCAGTAATGGAAAGGAACATTTGACCGGGCCAGAAGAGTGAGGCCGGTTTCGACAAGGTGGCGGTGTTTTCTCTCTGCGACGCCATTTTGGGCGTTAATGTGTGGACATGATAAGCAATGAGCAATACCTTGAGAAGACAAGTAAGGTTTAAATTTGATAAACCCGCCACCACCATCATTTTGAAGTGCTTTAATAGAACGCCCAAGAAATTTTTCCACATAAATTTTAAACTCAAGAAAAATGGAGACAGCATCACTTTTACTAATTAAAGGATAAAACCAAACATACTTACTGTAGTGATCTATAAAGCTAATATAATAGCAATGACCACTTACAGCGGACACAGGAGATGAACCCTATAGATCAGAGTGAATAAGCTCTAAAAGAGTAGTAGCAATCATGGAAGATGGTCAAAAAGGAGACAATGACTTTTTCCTTACTGACAGGGAATGCGGAGAGGGGTACCAGTATGGTCAGTGAAGAAAGAAAGTCGGCTACGATAAAACACTAGAGACAACTCTGGTGAAGGGATGACCTAGACGCTCATGCCAGACGGAGGAAGATGCACGCTAACCGAGAAGTGCATGGTGAGAGGCAGTGAAGTTATCGTTCTCCAAGGAGAAGACATACAGACTATTCTTAAGTTGACTCCGCAGTAGAGTTTTTACGTGGAGAGATCCTTGACAAAACAAGAATCAGAGTGGAATTCAAGAAGGATTTTATTATCAGCAGTAAATTGACTAACAAACAGAAGATTTTTGGTAATATCAGGAGCATGTAAAAAGTTTTTCAAGACAAAAAAAGAAACAGGAGAACACAATACAGAAGCACTAGTAAATCAGATAGGCAAACCTGTGTCGTTACCCATGCGAACTTTGTCAGATCCTTGATATTCTTAGTGAATCACCAGATTTGCCATGTCAGCCGTTAGGTGATGAGTGGCTCCGGAGTCAACATACCAGTTGGGATCGACTGAACTATTCCCAAAAGAGTGGAGGAGAACAGTTGGGCCAGTCGAAGAAGAAAGATCATCATAACGATTGTAGCATCGGTTAGCATAATGGCCAAAATGATTGCAGATCTGGCATTGAGGTCGGCCACCAGTTGACTAATGTGGTGGTGCGAAGGAATGTCCACGACCACGACTGCGCTCCCAGCCTCGTCCATGTCCACGACCACGGAAAGAAGATGGAGCCGAATGGTAACTTGGAGTGCGGAGGCAGTATGAACCGCAGGAGAAAGGGAAATGAGGGTTGTGGACGCAGATGAACTGATAGCACGCCCACGATAAATCTTTTGGCTAAGCATGAGGCCGATGAGTTCTTCTGACAGTACAACGTAGACTCGTATGTTGACGGAGGTGATGAGCAAGTCATACTCGGAAGACAGACCACTGAGCAAGATAAAGACGAGGTCAGAGTCAGCAACTGGATTACCCACTGCCGTCAGGCTGTCCACGATGGACTTGACAGACTGGATGTACTCTGACATAGAAGAGGTGGCCATCTTGATGGTGTGCAGCTGATATTTGAGTTGCTGCACTCTAACTCTGGAGGGTGACGCAAAGATTCTCTCTAGAGAGCACCATACATCACGAGATGTGGTGAGGCCGACGACATGAGTAAGAACTGAAAGCACACCAGAGGGGGGGTGAATAGGTGTAAGTGCTAATCTAGTGAACTAAGGGCGTGTTTGTTTCGCCGCAAAACGCCGCAAAACGCAAGTCGTAAAACTTCTTTTCCATTTCCCGTTGTTTGTTTCGTTGAAAAATAAGTTGCAAAATGCAACTCTTCTTTTCCCAGCTACAGTTAAATTTGTGGTCATGTAAATATCACTTTTACACTCATATTTTCCTACTTGCAGTTGCTACAGTTAATTTTGTGGTCATGTAACTCTCACTTGTAGTACACTTACAGTTCAAAACAGTTACTTGATAATCAATATATAATTTAATATTATTAAATATTTAATATTTTAAATAGTGTTCAATTTATTATTTAATTATTTAATTATTTTATATTTTGAATCTTTAATTTTTTATTGTTTTTAATATTGTTTTAATATTTAATATTTTACTATTTTAATTTAAAATTTTTATTTAATATTTTATTTAATACTTTATTATTTTATTAATACTTATTCCATTTTTTATTATTTTATTTAGAGTTAATATTTTATTAATATAACAATATTATACTTTAATATAAAATTATTATATATTTAATTATTTATTTTTTAATATAAAATTACTTTATTAATATCATAATATATTTTATTATTATATTAATATTTTATTATGTTAATATTGTAATTATAATTCAGTATAATAATACTATAATGATAATTTATTATTAAATTATAATTATATTTTACTTTGTTAATTTTATATTTCTATAATATTACAATAATATTATAATAAAATTTATATTATAATAATTTTCAAGTATTTTTAATATTATAATATTATAACTATATATTATTATTTTTGTAAGATTTTTTAATATTTATATTTTATTAGTATTCTTAAAATTTTATTAATGTTCTTTAGATTTTTTTTAAAATTTTATATTATTTATTTAGTTAACATTTTAGTAATATTTTACTATTTATACTAATATTTTATTAATATTATTGTTATAAATAAAATATTATGATTATTAATTTTTTATCTCAAATTTATTAATACAATTTAATTTGCAATAGTAGATTTAATTTAATAGTAATTATAATATTTAAATCACTGCTACAGTTAATTTTGTGGTCAACTTTTCCACTTACACTTTTACATTACCAACCAAACACCGTAAAACACAATATACTTTACCATTTACACTTTCACTTTATCAACCAAACACCGTAAAACACAATATACTTTTCCATTTACACTTCACTTTATCAACCAAACACCGTAAAACACAATATATTTTCTCTGCTACAGTTCACTTTTTCCATTCTCATTTTACGACTTACGACTTGCGACGTTTTGCAACGAAACAAACAGGCCCTAAATGCGCTAAATGCGGAAGCTTAAAACAATTCTTGCAACACACTTAATACAACCAACAAGTGTAGCCGAATTCCCCGTGAAGGGCTCTGGACTAACTCCTCTTGATTCCCCTAGATATGGGTTGAGGTGCTATATGAAGCTCTTGTGGTTAAGTACAAGTGAGGCACACACAAACAACCAAGCATATAGGATGAATAGGCAATATGAATATATGCAAGACACAAATGCAAGCAATAAGATATGAATGAATGAATGATGCTTTGCACAAAATAGAGAGAGTAAAGAGACAAGTGGATCAAACGCTAACAACAAGATATGTTTCGAGGTTCGAGCCCCTAGCTCTACATCCCCGCCTTCACCACCGTGAAGGATTTTCAATCCACTATCTCCCACCGAGGGTACCTCTACCGAAGAGGATTTGTTACAACAAAGGGAGTACCGAACTCCTCTCTCAATACAAACACCTCCTCACACAAGAGGGGTAGGCCCTTAGCCAAACAACAACCAATCCACCTCACACTTGAGGGATACAAACCAACAACCAACTCCACCTCACCAAGAGGGAGTAAACACCAATCTCCACCTCTACCAAAGAGGGAGCGAACCAATCACCTCAAATCCACAACCTCAACCTCTACCAAAGAGGGAGCAACCAAATAATGAGGGTTTACAATAGGTGGTCTCTTTCAACCACAAACAATCTCTCCTTTTCCACAAACAAAAAGATCCTAAATAGATTAAGATAGAAGATAGGCTCAAGTGTGGAAAACAAGTGTTTTGATCAAAGAAATTCTCTTGGAAAACACCAAAATGATATAGAAATTTTAGCTCAAAAACTAATTCCCAAAACCCTAATTTCTTTGAAATAAACAAAAACACTCAAAATAAATAAGATTGATCTTTTGGTACTTAAAACTCTTTTGAAAACTTGTTTAAAACACTGAAGAAGTCAGGAAATTTTAGCTCTAAAAATCTTGGCCAAAATCCCAAAGGAATGGGGTTTATATAGGCCAAAACAGAAACTAGCCGTTAGGCTGATCTGGCAGCCTGACAGGCTAGCGGTCGGCCGGCCGGCCGACCGCCAACGGTCAAAAATATGACCGTTGGGCCAAACCGGCCGACCGCCCGGCCGACCGAAATAAACAGAGAGCACTGCTCTCAGGTCCGGTCGGCCGTCCGGCTGACCGTCCCTGTGGCTGCCAAACGTGCACAAGCTTGTGCACGTCGGTCGACCTCATGGGTCGACCGGACTTAGGTGCGGTCGACCCGTGCGGTCGGCCAACCTGGCCTGTCAGCCACTATTCTGGAACAGAAACACATGTAAAAATATTTCTAAAAAATATTTTAAGCCTTGTAAAAATCTTCAAAAATAGTTTTATCATTTTGCATTGATATATAAACATGTGATAAAAAGTTTAGCTCAAATATCAATCAATATGAACTATTTTTGTTTCTTAACACTTTTACCAAAAACCAAAACATGTATTTTTATCAAACTTGGATTTTTCAATACATGAATAGGATAGTCAAAATAAGTTTGTTTAAAAGTTAAGCATGCATGTATAGAATGAAACAACTATACATATATCAATTAAACTTGTTTTGATCAACTATTCATGAAAATAAAAAACCAAACATAAAACGTGTGTGTTTGTGTACTTGAGCATATCAACTATACTAAGCTTTACAAATGGATCTAAACACACAATCTAAAGTATGGATACCTAAGTCTTCTTGACGATCTTCATCTTCAAATAGACCCGATCCAAAAACTCCATCCATGGGCTAGGCAATGTGTGATCTTGAAGCTTGAGCCCTGGAATCACTATGGAAAGCTTCTAAACTCCTTGTAGAAGCTAATCACCAACTAATATCTTGCTAATAGATCTGAAACTTAAATTCACAAGAATATTAGTAAACATAACTTCATGAGTTGATCATCATCAAAACTAGAGTGGAAGGTCTTTGGGCCAACAAGAACAACCTCAATGAGCGAAGAGATAAGCTATCATAAAAGCATCTGATCAAGTTTGATCCAGCGAGTATATTCCGGATTGATGGTGGGCTGAGCATCATTCTCGGTAGAAGTAAGGAACTGGACCGGACACGGAGAAGTTTCGTGTACGAGACCTTCGAGATCATGGAGTTTGAGAAGAGAAATGAACTAGGAACGCCATACCCTTATCGTGAAAGGAACTGCGAGAAAGGAACTGGGAACGCTGTATTAGGTAGTTTCCCTTATCGAGTTTAAGGTTTAGAAAGTGAGTGATCTTAGGATTGAGAGTAACCATGGATGCAAGTATTTGGATGGAGGTGATGGAAGATGAAGAGGAAATACTCGACATGTTAGATAAAGAAGAAGGAGAAGAACACTTATTTGTGTAATGATAAGATACCACTATGATTCTTGCTTGTATTTATCAAGATAAAGAAGAAGGAAAAGAATACTTATTTGTGTAATGAAAAGATACAACTAGTTATGATTTTGGTTGTATTTATATAAGCATATTGATTACATATTTACGCTGATAGGAGAAACAATAAGAAACATTGATTAGAGAGAGAGAATGAGAAACACATGGTACATGTCCCATGTGTTCCTATTTTCATGGAGAGATTTTCAGATCTGCTTGATTTCAGGGTTTCTTTTATATGGATTACAAGTTTCACATGAGTCACGTGTTGTCATTGATATCTCTAACAATTATAATTAAATTTCTCTTATTTAAGAGTTCTATAATTTGAAAATTTCATATTATGTAACCATGTGTTTATATATTCTTCATCATTATCTCATCAATAAAATACACAAATTCACTTTCTTCAACTATTTAACAGAAACCTCAAGTCTTCAAATTTCTCCACGAGCCTGCAGTCATGTAGCCCTTTCCCAACAGTAAGCCATTTCCCCCAAGAGCCACAGATCCTCTTCTTCGCCATCGAGACCACGAAACTTCGCCCATTTCTGCCGCCACCTCACCCACGACTTCCTTCCCCACCTCCAATCGCTCCATCAAATCATTGGTGTGTTTTCTTGTCATCCCCTCTCCTTGGACTCCTCCAGAGGTTGTTCTCAACTTCAGAACATTTCAGATCCCAGCTTCGACTTAGGCTTTTGTTCAACTTACATCACACGCGATCTAGTTTCGTGGGGCTTAGTTCACCTCCAGTTTCATATGTTATATCTATTCCAGTTCAAGTTCAAGTTCGCTTTGAAACTCTCTTTGTAGTTTTGTCATTATCGCTTCTCTCTCCTTGATTGATGCTGAAAAAACTGCTCTACTCCTATTATGAATGCCAGTCTCACTCACCTCACTTCATGCGAAAGAGACTCAGGGTTCAGTTCATGTGCGTGAGCCACATACATACAATAAGAGAGCCAATCACTTATTGACATGTGAGCCAATCACGTATTGACATGTGTATTTAATCATTTTATAATATGTTATGTGTGTGGACCTCACACACATATTATAAGAGATTATAAGAGGTCAAATTTACGTGTCAACACCCTCTTATTGTATGTGTGTGTCTCACGCACATGAACTGAACCACTTCATGTCTTCTTTACGTGCGTAGGGAAACTCCCATGCTCAAATTCTGTCTTGATGCATGCGAAGGCTCTAAAATCATCTCTTTTCAACAATTGATTTCTTCTCGTCCATCACTCATCTAGGTGCTTCGCTCTTGGTTCTACATTGATCGTAGATCTATCTTTTCAGAAGAAGATCTCCATGTTTGTTATCTTCTTCTCATCATCCACACTCATCCAAATTCTTAATGTTTCGTCTATCACGAGTTCACGCCTGAGGTCACAAAATACTAGTGTAATTAAAATTTGTCTTAGTTATGAGTTTCTTTATTTTGTAGTTTTTATATTATGTGATGTATGTCTATATATTCTCGGGTGTTGCCCTCGTCAATAAGATAATAGTTTAGTTTCTTCGAATAACTTATTAGAAATAATTGATAATATATGCACCATTCGTCCAAAAGATAAAGACAATCTTCTTATCACTTAAGTTAGGCTTTAGCTACCCATTTGATGGTTTTAGAATCATTATTAGGGGGCTGTTTGTTTCGTGTAAAAGGCCGTAATTCGTAAATGACTTATAATCTAGTTACAACTACGGCGTTTGTTTGGACCGTAATTCGTAAAACACTTACGCAACTCAACTGCCACTCACTTGCAACTCAATTATCACTCACTTACAACCAGTTACACTTAATTTTGTGGTCATGCAAATTTGTATTATTTTTTCTATTAATATTAAATTTTTTAATATTTAACATTTTTAATATTTATTTGCAATATTAAAACTTTTTAAATCACCAAATAGTTAATTTTGTGGTGAACTTTTTCACTTACAACTTACACATTACGACAACCAAACGCCGTAAATTACAATATACTTTCCAACTTATAACTTTATATTACCAACCAAACACCGTAAAACTTACATGTATGTAATTCATTTACAACTGTAAAAGACTTTACCAATTACGACTTACGAATTACGACCAATTACGACAACCAAACAGACCCTAGATTGAGTTCTTTCGATAGGTTTAAACTGTTTTTTAGGATATTAGTATGCATTTGGATACCAAACAAAATCACGAAGCTACCAGATTTTATATGGATTTTACGAAAAGTAATTTTCATGATATTTTTTCTGATGAGTGTTTGGAAAGATAAAAAAAAAAAGAAAATCTCTTAAAATGATTTTTAAAATTTTTATTATGAATAGAAATTTTAAGTTTCATGATTATCTTGGGCAGTTACATGGCTATGTTTCTGTCCTGACTCGATAATTACTTAATCCAAACAATAAATATTTAGATTCTAAAAAATCCTAATCCTGTAATTTATAAATCTATAAACACTAAAAAATCTAATATTTTTTTATTAAAACACCCAAACACAACCTTAATTTAATTTTAATTCAGTATTCTAATTTGATGGTTCCTTAAGGTCAATTGCAAAAAACCCCTGTACAAAACAAGTGGTCTTAAAAAGCGCCCTAATCTATTCAGATGAGAAGAACCCTATCGATTCCATTGTACTCAACAGAATTTGATTGCATAAGATGGTTCTCGAACTCATGAGACTATGAACGCCGACAAAGTTCGTGACCCTGTATCTTTTATTTTGTGTAAGTTTTCAGATTTTTTTTATTATCATCTTTGTTCATGCGGCTATTTTCCTATAACCCATGGATTTGGTTATTTTTCTAAGGATTAAAATAGAAATATTTTCTAAGGATTCAACTAGAAATATTTAGTACTGCAAAACAGTTAGAATCCATCATAAAACCTCCAAGAAGAAACAAAGTATGGAATTCTTTATTAATAAAAGTGTAATACAAATTACTAAAATTCAATTACAAGTACTAAAACTATTCAAATTCGCAAGTGTCACTTGTCATATTTTTTTTGCAGTGGACAAAAATTTTGGAGTTCAAATGCAATAGTGTACGATGTATATCCTCAAACAAAAAAAACACTACTCAAATTTAGTTAAAACGGTCGACAATGATTCAAACTTAAATTGAACTCCTTCGGCAACTCAAATTCTAATAAAAAGACTAAAATAAAATCTAGAAAGTTATCATATATGGCCAAAAACTTATACACACCCCCAAACTGTTGGAATTGAAGAATATAAGTATGAATATTCGAGTTGAATTATGGCGAGATCCGTTGATCGAATCAATTGGATGATGGTTGGAGTGTGTTCTCCTTCCATTGGGGATGAACGTGGTATATTCACATGTTCAATTCCGACTTCGAATGAATGAGATATTCAAATCTAAAGATTGCCTAATTCAAAGTCAAAACGGGACTAAAGGTAGCTAAAAGCATTTAGTCCCACATTGGCCATGGGATGGAAGTTTGTGGTGTATAAATAGAGAAAATTGAGAATAAAGGGCGTGCCCTTTGGGTACTTGGAGTTTTCGCGCGCGATTGGGAGGGATCTATGCCCGCCCGCACATGTGTGCATGCGCGCGTGCGCCGCCGCTAGCGGCGGCCGGTCGGCCGGGCTCGGGATCGGGTTCCCGGTCTGATTCTTTTTGAATCAGGTCTCCGGGTATGGGTTGCGAGCATCCGCTCCACTACCCGAACCGGACCCACTCCACTCCGGATCCAAACCGCCCGCCAACGGACCCGCTCCGCTGTCAGGATCTGAACCGATCCGCCAACGGTTGCGAACCAATTGGACTGCCAACGGTTGCGAACCAATTGGACTGCCAACGGTTGCGAACCAATTGGACTGCCAACGGGTGCGAACCAGTTGGACTGCCAAAGGTTGCGAACCAGTTGGATGGCCAATGGTTGGGTCGAAAGGTTGCACCTTTCGTTGGGTTCAGATCTGTTGGCCCCTCCTGGAGCGCTATATAAAGCGCTCTGATCTCTCAATTCAGAACACCAACACCAAACGAAATCTCTCTCTCTCTCTCTCTGAGTTCAGAACTGAAATTGAAGATCTTCTTCATCCAGAACTCTGAAACTGAAGTTCTTCTTCATCCAGAACTCTGAAAGTGAAGTTCTTCGTCCAGAACTCTGAAAGTGAGGTTCTTCATCCAGACCTCTGGAAGTGAAGATTCTTCCTTCAGAACTGGAAGTGAAGGTTCTTCGTTCAGAACTGGAATTGAAGGTTCTTCCTTCAGAACTGGAAGTGAGGTTCTTCATCCAGAAGTGGAAGTGAAGGTTCTTCATTCAGAACTGGAAGTGAAGTTCTGAAGTAACTTCTAACGAGAAGTGGGAGATTCGGTTCCGAAGCGACTTCCAAAGGAGATTCTGCAAATTCGTTCTGAAAGAGGGCTCAGAAAATTCAACAGATTCTTTTAAAGAATGTTGTCTGAATCTGTGACTTCTAAAGAAGAATATTCTTCAACCTTCCTTCGTCCTCAACAGTGGGTGCTACTCCAAAAGTAAAGGCAAATATTCATCCGAAATTTGTCCTTGTACCGCTGCTTCAACGATCCTGTGGAAGGTACTGGTTGACTACGGTTCGACCGTACGGTGATTTGGTAGTGCTATCCAAATACCGTGAAGGAGTGTTGTATCTTGGGAGACCAGCGTTCATTATCCCGTTAGCACCGGTGTGGGGGACGTAATTGTCTTAAGGAGATTCGCTCTAAGCGTATCTCACTCCAAAATACTGTATAAGTGGACTAAGTCCTTTATACAGGGGATATACTTTACAGTATATCGAGACTGATTTAGATTCAGTCTAATTGGTGTTTAACCAAGGAAGGAAATTGAAAGGTGGTTCTTAAATTAAGGAACATTCTATTGAACGAAAAACCTCCCACCTGATATTTGCCGACCTGGCCAATTAGATTGTTGATATCTCAGTGATCTTGATTAGTTGTCAGATTGATTCCTGTTAAGCAGAATATCCAACACAAACATCTTCTAAACAAATTCAAATTGCAACAAGTCCAAATCTCTGACCAGCTATTAGCTATTAGTACGAGCACTTGTAGGACTAAGATTTCAAAAATAAGAATATAAGGAAGAATAAATATCTTTTTTACAAAATTGACTCATCTTTGTATATTCAGCAATGTGTGATATAAATTAAACCGCAAGTGCATGACGTACGGTGAAGTATGGATAAAAACGGGCTGATCAGTAAGGATGAGAGATTCTTTTGTAACTTAGTTAATATTCAGGCAAATTAAAAAATGAAGTTGAAGATGGTTGATTACTTTAATATACTGATACGAAAACAATTTAGGGAAAATTCCACTAAGCGTGAAATTATTAAACAATTTGTTCATTCTCTCTCAAAACGTCACGATTTATACAACGACTAAGTGTTTACAAATCAAGAAATTAAGACAAGCAAGCACAAATTTTTTTTTTAGAATATGATTAAGTAAAACTAAATCACAATTTCAAAAGGCCTAAATCATTTTCTCAAAATATAAAGTAGAGTGATACTACTTAGTTTTAACTTGTCATAGACTTGAATGATTATGCTGCTTTAATCTAACAAAATTATGACAACAATGAGCACAACATGAGAGATTAGTACTAACTACTTAAAGTTTTTTTAACTTAGTTTCATCTTAACTTAGACAAGAGATAAGTTACACATGATTATATGTAAATAATTAAATAAAACAGAATGAAAAGAATAAAACATTATAAAAAAACATTATGATACCTAACTCTATCGCAAATGATCTCCAAGCTCCTTGATTGCGAGCAATAAGCTTTTACTCAGGTTTTTGGAAGATACAACTGATGCTATTAGTTTACTCCTCCATATCTTATTTATGCTCAGAGTTTGTTACAGTTGTTTGTTAAGATCTCAACTACATCTTTTATAGTTACAACAATTTAATTGTTATGATATGTTGCTATAATCTTAACTATATATCTTGAAGTTACGACTTGATTATTAGAATCTTAATTGCAAATCTTGTACTTACAATTGCTTGATTGTTAGAATCTAATTGTGTATCTAGCTGATAAAATTAAAACAATATTTCAAACTCGTTTCAGATAAGATGTGAATTGATTGAAGATGGTTTTATACTATCAAAATTTAAATTAGAGATATCTAACGTTATCCATTTATGATTGAGCTTCCTTCCTTAAAATGGGCTTCCACGTGAGTTGATCATGATTTTGAGTTAGTTTGATCTCTTTATTGTATTAAATTATGTTTTCTTTTGAAATATTGCATTTAGTCTTGTCATTTGCAAACTTAACTAAAAAACACTCAAATAATATTATTTTAGATACAAAATTAATAAATATGGGGAAATGAAACTTTAAGAAATTTGTACTCAACACTGCGCCACAGCGGCAGCGGCCTCCCTCGCACGTCTACGTTCTTCCATGTGTAGTGTCTGGGGACGCCCTCGGGCAAGTAAAACTCTTACTGCAGAGCTTACAAGGATATTCTTTCATGCCAGTGTGTAATTGCAGAGAGAGAGAGAGAGAGAGAGAGAGAGAGAGAGAGAGAGAGCCCTTTTGCACTGGCTGCCCTTGATGGAGTGTTCTCCCCTTGAGTTCAATATGTCGTCTTTCTTTTCTTTCTCTCTTTTTTTTTTTTTTATTCCTTGTCTCCCTTTTTCTCTGTTTTTTCCCCCCTTGAGTTCGAGATTCACAGAATTAGTTATTGGCTCTGGTTTCGTGTTTTCAATGTGTAATAGCTATTGGTGGAAAGCTATTGATGGATGTATTATTTCTTTAAAATTGTGGATTTCTTTTAATTGGATATATTGAACTTATTTTTGGACTTGTTTCTTGTTACGGTCATCTTGTAGTTTAAAGGAAAAAATAAAATAAAAAACGCTTCTATTTACTAGGTAATATTGTTAATTTTTAGGATGTGTTTAAAAAGTAGCTCTAGTCCTAGATATTAGACAAGACTCTCTATCTCTCTATATAGAGAGATTGACTTTGTCCTTCAAAAGGATTTGAGCATGAATATTTTCAACTCAAATACAACTCTCCGACATTTGAATAGAAGGCTCATTCCGTTGAAGTTGATTTATATATTTCAAGTATCTATAAACTAAAAACAAATGCTATGAATACTTTTTTTCCTGTCCATAAAGCGACAAAAAATGGACGGTCGAAAGTAGTAAGTTGGTTAGATCTATGTCTTTAGATATAGAAGTTCTCGATCCGACCATTTGATTATGATCTAAACATTTAAAAACTCTTACAAACCAATTTTTGTTAGATTTTAAATGTTCTACGTTATTAAACTAACCAACTCACTATTTAGGTGATCCGTTTCCCTCTTACTTGATCACTATCTAGATTGATCGGAAGGTAGACCGTGCACTCGTAGTCGGATTCAGACGATCAAGGTATCGAACCCTATATTTTTCAATGTTCTGCATGCAATGGTGGTTGCAGATCGGGATGATTCCAATGTCTGATGTAGGTGCTGGACAGATTGGTTAAAGAAATCGCAGAGATCACGGTCAATGTTACGACAGCCTAGTCGTGACGTTGTGAGATTATTGCAGGCATTAGTGAATCATCAGATTTGAAGATCATCAATAGCAAGACAAGAGATCTGAAAAACATCAATACAGTGATAAATGATGGCCCTGATTGATGGAAGGAAGACCATAGTAGTGTGCAGTGAGAAGGCACGGTAAGACCATAGCAGTTATGTGAAGACTATAAGAATATCAATGGATGGTAGACTATCATCATGTAATTGATAGAAGACTATGGCATGATAAGTCCTTGACAATGTTCGTGTAAAGTTGGTAAGACTATGACAGAATAAGAGGCGGATTGCCTCAAGACCGGTGGGGTCCATGGCCGGGAAGGCGTCACAAAGCGGAATTTGTTGGTAGCGGTGGTGATGCAATGCAAGCTAAGGGAAAGAAATTAGGTCAGAGAGTTTCAATGAAAAGGTTGAAGGGAGCTCACTTCGATGTGGAGCTTCAAGAAAAACTTCAACGAGTCTAAGAGTGCAGGACGACTATAGAAAGGGTGCATGCAGATGAGGTTCGAGATGACCTAAGACATGACAGTGAATCCGCCAAAGGCCTCAGGGAGAGTGGGTAAGGTTAAAGGCTTCACAACATAGTTACAACTAAGAAAAGAATTAAGGTAGTAATCCAAAATCTCAAGTTGTTTTTCTAAAGGCTTGAAAACAAGTCAAGGTGGAGATTGTTAGGATTTTGTCTTGTTTTTCAAGAGGAGATGATGGTCTAAAAAAAATTCAATTGAGTTAGAGAAGACGATGATTTGCAGCAGAAGAAGCAAATCAAGGTGAAGCAGTTTTCTTTTCAGGCGATTACGAGTTTCTTTTCAAGAGGAGTATGAATAGGATTCAATTTCTATTCAATGAAGATTTGTTTCTAAAGATTAAAAGGTTTAGAATCCTTCTAAATCAAGAAGATCAACTCCTAATATGATTGATCAAGAGTCTTCAAGCATTCAATAACCAAGATCATCTCATAGTTCAAATTAGAGTTATATTGTAAAATCCTATAAATAAAAGGTTGTAACCTAGGATTTAGGTAGAGCAGAAGAGTAGAAAAAGTTGTAATGAACAACAATGTAAGGTCATAAAAAGCCAAAAGTCCTAAAATGTTAAGAAAGAGAGGAGCAAGTGATGGTGCATAGAGAAAAGGTATACTCTTATAATTTAGGCGTAAATTTAAGGAAAAGGTGAATACTCTTGTGTCATCAAGAGGAAAGTTAGATCTCTTTGTATCAAGTTTATTAATAACGCTATCTCAAGTTCTCTCTGTGAACGTAAGTCAAGTTTAGGCCGAATCACGTTAAATTGTGTGTTCTTTTTCTTATATCTTTTAATATTCATCTTGTGTGTTCGAGGTAATCAATCTCCATGAGCCTACACTCATGTAGCCTTTCCCACAGTAAGCCATTTCCCCCAAGAGCCACGGATCCTCTTCTTCGCCATCGAGACCACAAAACTCATCCCCCTCTTCGCCCGTTTCTTCTACCACCTCACCCGCGACTTCCCCACCTCCAATCGCTCCACCCACTCATTGGTGTGTTTTCTTGTCATCGCCTCTCCTAGGACTCCTCAAGAAGTTGTTCTCAACTTCAGAACATTTCAGATCCCAACTTCGACTAGTTTAAAGAAAGGAAATTTACATTGGACAAGCTACAGATGTTTCCTAAGTCGAGTAGACTAGCTGCAGAACATTTCTCAACTTCAGTGACACTTCAGAACAAAGACTAGCTACAGATGTTTCCTAAATCGAGTAGGAGTTCAATTACATTGGCCTCGGGCTTTTTGGTTCCGATGTCGCAGTGGACTCGGACTCGAGTTGCACGAGCTAAAACTAGTGTCCTAATACTAGTCGGATTCAATTTGTAACTAATATATATAGTGTATGCTTTTAGACGAATTTTTGTTCCAGCGTAGTTCGGATTTCATGTGCTTTTGAGATTGGTGATGGCCGCTGATATCGCTGTTTGGGTATTAGAAGAGTTTGAGAGAAGGGGGCAGGGTGAGGAGCTGAAGAGAGAGGTGAGAGAGCTGAGCTCCATGGCAATCTCTGCAATCAGGAGCAGAGTGGAAGGCAAAGGCAAATCGAAGGATTTGGAGCCAATGATGAAGATGGAGAGCCCTTTTGCAGTGGCTGCCCTTGATGGAGTGTTCTCCTCTTGAGTTCAATATGTCTTTCTTTCTTTCTTTTCTTTTCTTTTTTTGCTGTCTCCCTTTCTCTCTGTTTTTTTCTCCCTTGAGTTCAACATCTGTGTAGATCACAGAAATAGTCATTGGCTCTGGTTTCGTGTTTTCAATGTGATAGCTTTTGGCGGAAAGCCATTGATGGATGTATTATTTCTTTAAATTTTTGGGATTTTTTTTTAATTGGATAAATGATAAGGTCTTAACTTATTTTTGGACTTGTTTCTTGTTACACTCATGTTGTAGTTTAAAGAAAGAAATAAAATTAAAACGCTTCTGTTTAGTAGGTAGTATTGTTGATTTTTAGGATGTGTTCAAAAAGTAGTTCCAGTCTGAGATATTAGACAAGACTCTTTTATATATATATATATATATATATATATATATATATATATATATATATATATATATATATATATAGAGAGAGAGAGAGAAATGTAAATCAGCTGACACAGGAGGCAACTCCCTCTTATGTCGCACTCAAAAATCAATTTCCCGAGTGAATTTTTAAGATCCGACCGCACATTATTATCTTCATACTTTAAGATATACACATATAAAAAATCAAGTGATTTGAAGTTTATTTACTCCATTTTCTTTGCGTTCAAACATTAACGGTTTTTTAACAATAGAACAAAATGGAACGATTAGATTAATAAGTAAACGAACTTCAAATCAGTTGATTTTTTATATATGTATATCTTAGAATATGAAGGTGATAATGTGCGCTCGGATCTTGAAAATTCACTCGGAAAATAGGATTTTTGAGTGCGACATAGGAGGGAGTTACCTCCTGTGTCAGCTGATTTACATTTCTCTCACACACACACACACACACACACACACACACACATATATATATATATATATATATATAGAGAGAGAGAGAGAGAGAGATGTATCTCAGCCGCCAGCTGAGAGAGACTATCTCAGCTGTCACTTCAATATGGTCGTAAACTTACTGCAACATGATCGCAATCAACTGTAACATGATCGCAGTCGTAAAAAAATCATATAATTTCAGTGTAATTAGGACTACAACCATGATAACAGTCCTCAGAAAAAGACTGCGACCTTGGTCTCAGTTCTTAGAAAAGACTGCGACCATGGCAACAGTTCTCATAAAAACACTGCAATTTAATCACAGTGCTCACATAAAACTGCAAGCATGACACCAACACCCAAAATTGTGGTTGAAATTCACTCCCGTTGGGCCAGCTGAGAGAGTCTCTCTCAGCTGGCGGCTGAGGTACAGATTCCTCATGTGTGTGTATTGGTAATGACATATAGCACAAAAATTACATTAATTTAAAAAGTTTGAGAAAGTACAAAGTAAAAAAAGAATTTCTAGTGCCTTTGTTCACTGAAAATTGAGGTGTGGAAAATCCTCATCATAGAATAGTAAAACATCAAGAACACTCAGGCAGAGTCTCTGCCAACAATCCGAAAGAGCTAATGATATGATGTTTTTCAACCAAATAACAAGTTAAATGATGCATTTTTGCAGCGACAGTTAGCATAAACTTTCTAGACATTCTGTTGCTCGCTCATGTCACGAACACGTTTATTTCAGAAATACAAGAGATGCTAATTTCTACATGTAATATGAGAGATATCTAAGCAATATGACTCTGTAAAAGTTTCCATTGATGTAGCATCATATTGAGGAGGAAGAATTCACCCAAGAATTTAACATACATATTTGTTAATGAATGTGCTTTTGAAGATTCAAATAAGCAGCCCAAACCTATGCTTGAGAAACACCACTCATTTTCAATCCTTGAATTGGGGAGAATCTAGAGATCCAATGCCGACAAAAGAACCGGTAGAAAATTTATACTGATGCGCGATGGTTAGAAACCTGTTTGACATGAACAGATTTTCTTAAGCCTCCAGTCAACAAGGAGCAGAATAGGATGAAATCAATGTTGGTAACATAATAAATTGATCTAGAGTGATGATCCAAGCAAATTCAAGAGAACTTTTTAACCACATAATCCCAGCAGCAGGCATGAATACCACAATGATGGAATATTTGGGATTAGTTGTTATTCATAGCTTGCATGACCAACAACAATTGGCACTTTTGCCAAACAATCTAAACTGATGAATGAAGCAGACAAGTCCTGTATAACAAATATAAATCTTTAATTCTCCATATACCCATAAAATCCCCCATCATGTCAGTGATAACCAAAAGGTTATCAGAGTTTTTAGTTCTAACATTATCAAATCAAATTCAAAGAATAATTTGGCAGGAAATTGGTGTCATCCTTTTGATCAATGTCCAAAATAATTGGGATTTGTGCCATTGATAGAGTACCCAAATGACACACCACCAAGGAGGAAGAATTTTCCACTGAAACGGACTAAACCAAAACATCTTAAACATCTTTGTGCATGTGTGCATGGAAGAACATCCATCATGGCTAGTGCTCATGGACATCAAGAAGCAAAATTCCAAATTACAGAGCAATTTCTTCGTTGTTGGATTGGAAGAGCTATCATAAATGTCCACTAGGCAGAAGTACAATTCATTATTACTCTTTAACGTTGTTATTTACCGTGTTACCTTCTAAATCATATAAATATTTGACATTGAGCTCCATCCAAAATGAAATGTTTTAGATGTTCTGCTCATTCCAGATCTTAGCTTCACATATTCAGGAGGAAGTATCAGATAACTAAATTATAAAATTCAACGATAACCAACAACACTCCAACTTTTGCTGAGTTGACAATCACTCCAACCATTTCCTCAAGTGCCCAATAAACCCCCCCAACTTGTGCTCACACATGACTGCAGTTACATAAGAGAATTAAAATTTGTCTAGAGCATTAATTCTCTGACTATAAAACCTATTTCCTCAACCCCCCTCGTCTTCTTTTTATTTAGGTTTGGCTGTTGCGAAAAGGGTTCACAACTCTGGTGTTTGTATGTGGAATCTATTTGGAAACCTAAATAGATTTTGAATCCCGAATAGGAATTTATTGTTAGAACCCTAATGGATGGGAAGACATCTTTATACAAGATTTCAAAGGATTTCTTGTAATTTACTGCGAAAACCCCTACCCATATGGAATCAAAATACGAACCTCTGCTGCAATTTAGCCATATGTATTGGCCAATATTATAGGGTTAATCCCATATCGGGTATCAATATTACTGATATATATTGGAAAAAACTAATATCTGAAACCATGATTTATATATAAAAGCATGGACATGGACATGCCAACATGAATGTGATATGACACGACATATCCACAAATATAAATTCTAAAGTGTAGAATATACAAAATGGAAATGACATGGCAAGAATTTTTGGCTGATACGCGTGTCCAACATGTCTTGACTTCACAAAATGGAAATGGCATGGCAAGAATTTTTGACTGATACGCGTGGCCAACATGTCTTGACTTCACAACAGAAGTATCCATGCTGATACTCAAGCAATTCCCTCTCATCTTGCAGATAAAGGAATAAATCTCTACAATATGTGCTAAAAGTCCTATAAGCTATATCTATGAGGCGTAAATAATGTTCAGAGAACTGAGATCTCTACAATATGTGTTAAGTTTCTTTCATAAATTTTCAATTTGAATTGTTTCCTTATGGTTAGCTCGTCTGACACACATCATTATGCATAAGCCTATTAATAGGTCGGGTCTGGACCCGTACCAGATCGGTCTAATCGGCTCTGGTAACCAGTTATATACCTGCAGATCCGAATAGGACCCTGACCTGTTTACCCTATTAGTAAACGTGTCGGATATGATTTTGTTAGGATTATAACGTGAATACGTCATGAAAGTAGTCAATTAATGTCGAGTCTGACAGTTTTCTCTTCTAGATCTGTTTTGAGTCCGAGTTGGATTCAAGTTTCCTTTATTCTGATTGAAGGAGTTTGTTTAGGACTAGGAGAGTTCTATAGTCTATAAATAACCCCTTAGAGATGACCTTCAATGTATTCCAAAAGAATCCTATGAATTTGTAATTCCTAACGGTGTAATTCATCTAGGTGAGAGATTTGTGAGAGAAACTTAGCCACAAGGGTTCGTTGTTCATGGGGGCCATCAAGGGCTTTTAATCTTCTCAGTGTAAGGTGTAAGCAATTCTTATTGTACTCCCCCAAAGTTTTAATAAAGTTTCTCCCCTTCTCCCGTGGACGTACGCACGATCTATTTGATCGGTGGAACCACGTTATATTGTTTGTTGGTTTTCTATCAACTTTGGAATATCTTCTTCATCTTTTCTTCACGTTGCCTTAGTAAATCATGTGGTTTTTGTTTCCACTGCGCTGCCCCAGTCGATCTAGTCGTGGGGACGTCTCCCTTGAATTCACAACAATTAATATCAGAGCATACAGATTGTTGCCCAACAATTGGTATCAAAGTAAGGTCAACTTGAAGATGTCTGCAATCAAGTTCGATATACAGAAATTCGATGGCGTCATCAATTTCAGCAGATGACAAATTAGGATGAACATCATCCTTACCCAAAGCGGGTTGAAGAAAGCACTACTCGAGAAGAAGAAAAAGCCTCAAGACATGAAGAAAAAACTTGGCAGGAGTTGGATGAGAAAGTCTTGACAGCTATTCAGCTTTGTTTGACGGACGTAGTGTTGGATGAGTTTTCTACGGAGAAAACATCATCCACGAGCGACTTCAAGACCACTAACTGAAGAGGTCGCTGGCGAATCGGTTGATTCTGAAGCAGCGTTTCTTTCTTCTCCGCATGCATCAAGGTACACCTGTCAAGTCTCACATTACAAAATTTTTCTCTATTATCAATAATCTAAATAAGATAAAGGTTAAGAAAAAAGATGAGGATCAAGTACTTCTATTACTGTGTTTTTTACCTTCTTCATATAAGAGCTTTAGGGAAACTATCATTAATGGAGGCAGGTCAGCAATTAAGGTCAATGAGGTCAAGGGGTATCTGCTCAACAAGGACAACATTGACACTCAGTTGATGGGTAAGTCTCATCATGATAATTCCGGACAAGTTCATTATTCAAGAGGAGTAATAATGGAAGTTCCACAGATAACTTAAATCATAGGAATTTGACGTACAACTATTGTCATAAGAAAGGGCACATAGAGCTGATTGTTGGCTTCGAAAGAAGAAACAACCAGATGCTAATGTCACTGAATTGATTGGAGAAGATGAAGAACAGTGCGACGTTCTATCTGTTACAAACAGATCAGTTGGTAACAAAGATAGATGGATTATTGACTCTGGATGTTCACAGCACATCAGTTCCAATAGGAAGATGTTCTCTTCAAACACTTCGGTTCAAGGGGGAGAAATCTTCATGGGGAATTCTGCTACAAGCAAGGTGATTGCGAAAGAACAATCCAGTTTCGGTCTCATGATGGATGCATCACTACTTTTCAAGACGTTCATCATGTTCCCGAATCAAGATATAATCTCATCTCTCTTGAAGCCCTACAAGGGAAAGGATTCAGTTTCAGTTTTGAAGGTGATCTTATGGAAGTCTCCAAAGAGGCTCATGTGAAGTTTCAGGCCGGACGTGTTGGCAATATGTATTGTTGCAAAATTCGAAAGTTACAGTTGGTGAATTGCAGTTATCCTCAGCTTCAGAAGCGGCAGTTGTGGAACAATCAACGACTACGATGGTTTCGAGCTCGGATGTTCAGTTGTACCCCGAGGAGAGATTGGGACTACGCGCGCAACAAAGTAGTCCAGATTGTTACTCCAATGGTGGAGGAAATTCTCATAGATCTTGTGTAGATTAAGGAGATCGTTGGGTAATAAAGTTCAGGTTGGGTCTGAGCTTTTTCGACCTAATCAAGTTGTGAATCACATAAGGGGGCTGTGGAGAAGAGGGAGTGAGATAGAGATAAAGTCAAGTTTGTTCAATTGTGCGTAGATGCGAGCACATAGAACATGGTGGCTATTCTCGGACTTGGACGTATCCAAGTCAAGGGAGAGATTGTTAGGATTATGACGTGAATACGTCGTGAAAGTAGTCAATTAATGTCGAATCTCAAAGTTCCTTTTCTGGATCTGTTTTGAGTCCGAGTTAGATTTAAGTTTCCTTTATTCTGATTGATGAAATTTGTTTAAAACTAGAAGAGTTCTATGGTCTACAAATAACCCCTTAGGAGTGGCCTTCAATGTATTCCAAGAGAATCCTATGAATTTGTAATTCCTAAGGATGTAATTCATCTAGGTGAGAGATTCGTGAGAGAAGCTTAGCCACAAGGGTTCGCTGTTCTTGGCGGCCATCAAGGGCTTGTAATCTTCTCAGCGTAAGGTGTAAGTAATTCTTATTGTACTCTCCCAAAGTTTTAATAGGGTTTCTCTCCGTTCTCCCGTGGACGTACACACGATCTGTTTGATCGGTGAAACCACGTTATATTGTTTGTTAGTTTTCTATCTACTTTGAAATATCTTCTTCTTCACGTTGTCTTAATAGATCCTGTGATTTTTGTTTCCGCTGCGTCGCCCCAGTCGATCCGATCATGGGGGCGTCTCCCTTGAATTCACAACAATTGGTATCAGCATACAGATTGTTTCCCAACAGATTTTACTTAAACCATACCCGAATAGACCCGACTACGTTTAATTAATAACCCTAACCCTAACCCTCTCACCCACTCTCTCTCTCTCTTGGGCTCTCTCTCCTCGCCGCCGCACTCTCTCTCCTCTCGAGCTCTCTCCTCTCTCCCAGTGTTCTAAATGGCGGCCACAGCGGCTACATCGCCCGGAAAAATTTATCGGAGATGGGGATATATAGGGGATATATCGGGGATATTTTCAAAAATCGGATGTCAAAATCGGACTGTAATATACATATCTTCTTGTCTTAAATCGCATCTCAATAAGACAATATATGCATAAATTATATAAATCTACATAAAACATCATACTTATATGTTTAGGATATACTTAACTCGATAACTTGCATTAAGCCTATGATTCCGTAATCACTACCCAAGTGTAGAATCTTCAAAAATGCTACATTGCCACATTACTCGAATTACCCAAATACTTAACCTAGAAATTGAGTGTAAAACGCTATATCGGGTCCAAAATCGCCGAAATTGCGGCCGATATATCGGATCTATGGCTATTTATTGGCGATTTTGGATAAAAAATGTTATATCGGTTTGGATGTGCCAAATCATTGCGCCTAGGTGCCGTAAACGCAATATCGGCGCAATATCGGGGTTATATCGGAGATATTTAGAACACTGCTCTCTCCAACACTCTCTCTCTCTTTATCGCCGCCCTCTCCTCTCCTCTCGAGCGCTCTCTCTCCTCGCCACCACCCTCTCTCCCCTCTCTCGAGCTCTCTCTATCTCCTCGTTGGCACCCTTTCCTCTTTCAGTCTCCTTCTCTCTCCTCTCTCAGCCCCCCTCAGCCGTAGCTGGGACCGGAGGTGGTAACGTAATCGGGTCAGGACCTATCACTAAACGGAACGCGTATGAGAACAACTGCTATGAACCCGTGGGTAATCGGGTCGGGTCTGATATCTGTAATGGTAATCGGGTCTAGTAACTACCATACTCACCCCGAACCCGCCCGTTGACAGGCCTAGTTATGCATACCATATTCATGAAGTGAAGATGCTCCAAACTCTGCAAAGATGCCTTTTATTTTGTTTTAAAGAAAGACACACTTGAGAATTAGGCTTTTGAACTATTTTTAAGTTTATTAGACCAGATCCTCTGGATTGTTTTCATATTATTAGTTTACTGTGATCAAGCAAAATTTTGTGACTTTATGAGTTTTTCTGAACCATTCATTTATTTGGTTGTCAAGTCTTCATTTGTTTGGCTGTCAAGTTTCAGATGCTTGAAAAACTTAAAAAAAAGATTTTCAACTAGACAAAAAGATATCAAACATAAGGCATGAATATTCCAATTGCCTCTCATCTTACAGCGAATTTCCACAAATCAAAATTGATTCCTAATTAATTAAAAGGCTTTTTAATTTTTCCCAAATCAATCAGTGGTTAAACACAAATAGGACTGCGGAAAACAAATATTTCATGATCTAGGCACTTAGAAAATTGTCCATATATTCCACAAACAATCAAAATCTACAATCTCAAAGATAAAAGATAATATAAAATGCAAGCTATATGAGAAAAGGTGTGAGGGTAAACCTGAAAAATAGTAATTTAGTATGTGGAATCAAAGAGGCTCACAATATCCCTTCAGCAAATGTACAACATTAAACTGGGTTGGTTGAAACTTTTGTAGAAACACAGAAAAACGAATCAAAAACTAGTGAAGGTGTTACCAGACAAGTGATTGACAACCGGTATCTGGGAGAAGCAGAACTTCTGCTAATTCCTCCAACAGAAAGAAAGAGAATATTTAACCTCTGGGCTGATAATCACATTGTTAATGTTTGGTAGCAGAAGACAATGCTAAAGCTGGTACTGCTGATTGAATGTATCAGCAAGGAAAGAAATTTTTAGCTTGGGTATTGTTTTAGGAAATTTTGCTTGGGTATTGTTTCTCGGAGTTAAACAATGATTCAACTTTTGCTGAAGGAACATCTCGAGCCTCTTTAATTAGATGTTCCATAAGCAATTCTGCATCAATTTCACAATCTTCCTTCGAGTAAACCCTAGAAAGCACAAAACCAGTAATTAGAACCAGACCCACAATAAAATTTTAAGAAAAGGAACGATCTTTCCTCGCAAGATCCAACAAAACTTACGAAGATCAAAACTTTGGGAGATAAAATTAGGGTTAGGGATTTTGTCAGTCTTATTGAAGGGAGGAGATGCAGAGAGAGAGGGAGATCTTGGCCTGCTGGCACTGCGCCCGCTTCATCGAAGTCCCCGCGCTCGAGCACATGCTACGGACGGCCTCACACTCGTCGGGGCACGCCGCCGATATTATGCACTGGGCTAGCGAGCGGTTGAGATGCCGACACGTCAGCTCCCTCTGGCGAGGATCGGGCGATCGCCGGTGGCATTCGGTGAGCGCGCGGTGCAGCGAACCGCAGCCTGCAGGAAGTTGGAGCTCGTCGTCGCCGGCTGCTTGACCCCCGTTCATTTGCTCTCTGAGAAAGAGCGGGGTTGTGTGTAAATTTAATGAGGGCCGTAAGTTCTTTTCAAGGTAGTCCTCGGTGGGGTAATTTGTGAAATGTTTTGGAGAGGAGAGGGTAGTTGTAAATTACACACGGGTAGCGCAAAGTTTCTTATTTTTGCAAATTAGTATCCTGTGTTCCTAAAATTTTAATAAATTGCACATGAGCGGGGCAAAGTTTCTTATTTTTGCAAATTAGTATCCTGTATTCCTAAAATTTTAACTAGACCGTTGAACTTTTGAATTGAGCTTTTATGTAGGGTCAATTGTTTAGATTTTTATTTTCAGATCAAAATAAAATTATATATGACAAGAAAACATTAATAGAGAATGCATTGAGAATTTAAGATCAAATAATATAAAGAAGAGTTTAGAATTTTGTTGCCACAGGGAGGGAGGTGACATTTGAGATATCATGAGATACAACAGTTGTTGACGGTCAAAACGGTCATAACACAAACTCGAATAAATATTATAAATTAGCATATTTTGCTACATTTAGGGTTTGTTGTGTTGCTGCAAGTGGTTGCAAGTCGTAAAATGAGAACGAAAAAAATAAACTGTGATAAGAAAAATATATATTATATTTACAGTGTTTGATTGGTAATGTGAAAGTGTAAATGAGAAAGTATATTGTATTTTATGGTATTTGGTTGGTAATATAAAAATGTAAGTGGGAAACTATATTGTGTTTTACGATGTTTGTTTAGGAATGTAAAAGTGTAAGTGAAAAAAGTGGACCACAAAATGAATTGTAGCAGAGATTTAAATATTACAAATATTAATAAAATAAATCTACTATTAAAAATTAAAATATAATAATAAATTTGAGATAAAATATTAATAATTTTAATATGTTATTTATAGTACTAATATTAATAGAATATTAATAAAATGTTAACAAAAAAATAATTAGAAAATTTCAAGAAAATTTAAAAAATAATAAAATTTTTAGAATATTAATAAAATATTAATATTTATAAAATCTTAAGAAAACTAATAAAATATTATTATGATATTATACTATTATAATATTATAGAATATTATAAAGTATTATTATAATATTAAATTTTATTATAATATTAATGTAATATTATAAAATTATAAAAATAACAAAATAAAATATATTTATAATACTAAATACAATAAAATAGTAATATAATAATAAAGAATATTATAATATTAATAAATAATTATATTATAAAATTACTAAAGTATTATATATATAGTAATTTATATTAAACATAATATTATTATATTAATAAGTATTAAAATATTAATAAAATATTTTAAAATTGATAAAAATATTATTAAAATATTAATATCTAATAAAAATTAAATTAAAGTAATAAAATATTAAATATTAAAACAGTATTAAAATTAATAAGAATGAAAGATTAAAAAATTAAGGTCTGGCTGATTAACTTGGGGTCAGAGTCTGCAATATACCCCTCGTGGACAGTCTAACCAATTAAGAGTCGTTTAGGTTTAAGGTCTACACTAACTTAAGTTAGATTTTTCTTTTCATTTGTTTGTTTTTGTTTGTTTTTGTTTGTTTATTTTTGATATTTCTTGTGCGATATGGCTTATAACAACAATTTTTTAATTTTAATGGTAATTCATATTACACTCCGACCTCTTTTTTGAATATTGCCAACCCAGCATATCATAACTTTTAACCAACCTAGTGTGTCGGATTGGTCTTATCCGAATCAATCATATTGTCAACCACCTTATCAATATCCAGCTTCATATACTTTTTCTCCTGAACAACCATTAGAAGAATCAATTGATCGGAAAAAGATGATGGAAGTCTTAGAAGAGCTTGAGTGACGAATTCAAATTCTAGAAGACTCAAAATCCCGTCAAAATTTTCAAATCAAAGATCCTTACTTTATTTTTCAAGAAGAACATACTAACTTAGAAAAGAGTATAGAATTCACGATTCAATTCCAAAGTGATCCTTTAAATATGATAAAAGTAAGACTTAGTCGATTGAAAAACATGCCTAGGAATAAGAAAACTTTTCTTACCCAATCTTTGACTATTCCCAACACTTCTAATCATATTGATGAAAACAAAGAATCTTAAAATCTTGAAGACTTTGACCAAGATTCAATCTCATCATACAAACTTGAACTTGATTAATTCCAAACCTTAAACAAATTGGTAAGTTTTTCATTCAATGAGATTGAACTTGAATATGAATGTGACCCCGATCCCCAACCTTGTGATTTAGTTTTCATTTTCGAAGCTATGTTGACTCTGGTGTCATTACCCAATTTAGACCAATTTTTAGAGCCAATATTTATTCCCATACCCATAGTTCTAGAAATTGAATCACCGATTTTCGATAGTCACATCTCATTATTGGGAAGAGAATGTTAATCTCAGTTCTTTGATTTGGACACTATTATTGAACTAATACCGACTATTGAACCCGAAGTTGATTTTTTCGAGTTAGTATTGGTTCCCGAACTTTTCATTTCAGAGCCCAAATCATTCATTTCACAAAATCATATTCTGTTGTTGGACTAATATATTGACCACAATGACTCCGTGATGATTTTTCAAGACTGGTCATATGAAGGGAATAAGTTTCATGATAGGATCTTTCATGATCCTATGCATATTGGGGACTTTAAATATGTAAATAAAAAAGAGGTCAATAAAGGTGGGTTCCGTGAACCACCACATTATCTTGATTGGGCAGAAACAATTGGCCCGATCCGACCACCACCGAAATCGCCACCTTAAGGAAACAATTTCCTTCACTTTCTTCTTTTTCATGATTTATGCATTAATTCATACATTGAGGACAATGCATGAGATAGGTGTGGGGGAGGATTCTAACAAAACTTAGGTTTTTCTTTTATTATTAAAAAAAATTATTAACATTTTCTTTACTTTTAAAAACTTTTTGAAAATAGAAACTATATTTTGTCATATTTTTTTTATAAGAAATTAAGTTAATTTTAAGAAATAGGAGAATCATAATTAGGATTTCTTATACTTGGTCAAAATAAGATTATTTGTCTGATTTCTAGGTGTAAGTTATTCTTCTCTTCTTTTATAGTTATCACATTGAATCTAAAGTTACATTTTTTTTTATATTCTTCTTTGTTTTTGTGTTCTTTTTTTTTTTTACTTCTCTTCTTTTTGTACTAATTGCAATCCAAGTGAGTCTTATAGCATCGAAAAAGCCTTACTTTTTCGAGTGCCATTGATAACTCATGACGATGTATTTTAGTCTCAGTCTGTATCATTTTATACTTGTATCATCTTGATGATGTAATGTGAAAGAGATGGGAATAAACTCGTATGGGTTATGCGCTGATTGCTTCCACTTTAAGGTAATATCGTCGTCAAAAATTTAAGGTAAATATTTGCCCAAAGGAGGTAAGCATTTCTTTTAGGTTTTCTTTCTTTTCTTTTAATCTTTAGTTTAAATCACCTCTATCACCAAATCTCTAATATTTTTTCACTTTTTTTGTACAAAATCACCATCTCCTTCTATTTACCACTCACAAGTTAACATAACTTTTTTTTTTCTTTTCAAAAACTAAATGAAGAAGTTTACTCATTTTTTATAACTTAAAAGAAAACTTGCAAAAAACTTTCATCGCTAGTTTCTCCTTGAGGATCATGACCCGCATAATCACTTGCTATCGCGATTGCATTGAATAAGTTTTGAAATTCTGTATTTTCTGTGTGCAGGTTCCATCTCAATCACTTATCTAGATCATTAATAACAGAAGAAAATTCTGCACTGTGCGACTTGATAGGTGTACATTCATACATGCGGAGAAGAAAGAGACGCTGCTTCAGAATCAACCGATTCTCTAACGACTTCTTCAGATAGTGGTCCTGAAGTCTCTCCCACAGCAAGGACGTTGTTTTCTCCTTAGAAAACTCATCCAACACTTCGTCCGTCAAGTAAAACTGAAAGTTGTCAAGGCTTTCTTATGCAACTCCTATCAAGTTTCTTCCTTCATGTCTTGATACTTTTTCTCCCTCCCGTAATGCTTTCTTCAACGTGCTCTGGGTAAGAATGGCGTTCATCCTAATCTGTTATCTATTGAAATTGATGACGCCATCGAACTTCTGAATATCGAACTTGATCGCAGACATCTTCACGTTGACCTTTCTCTGATACCAATTGTTGAAAAATAATCTGTATGCTCTGATACCAATTGATGTGATTTCAGGGGAGGACACCCTACGATCGGACCGACTGGGGCGGCGCAGCAGAGACGAACCACAAGATCTACTAAGACAGCTTGAAGCAGAAAAGAAGATATTATAAAGTAGATAGAAAGCCAACACACAATATAACGTGGTTCCACAGATCAAACAGATCGTGTATACTACCACGGGAGAAGGGGGAGAAGCTTTATTAAAACTTTAAGGTACCATAAGAATTACTTACGCCTTACGCTGAGAAGTTACAAGCCCTTGATGACCGCCAAGAACAATGAACCCTCGTGGCTAAGCTTTTCTCACAAATTTCTTACCTAGATGAATTACACCATTAGGAATTATAAATTCATGAGATTCTCTTGAAAATACATTGAAGCCACCCCTAAGGGGTTATTTATAGATAATAGAAATCTCTTAGTCCTAAACAAGCTCTTTCAATTAGAATAAAAGAAACTTGAATCCAACTCAGAGTCAAAACATCTTCAATTAGAATAAAAGAAACTTGAATCCAACTCAGAGTCAAAACATCTTCAATTAGAATAAAAGAAACTTGAATCCAACTCGAGCTCAAAACAGATGCAGAAAAGAAAACTGTCAAATCTGACGCTAATCAACTTTCATGACGTATTCACGTCATAATCCTAACACTTCTCTTTCTACATTCTTACAGATTTATTCTTATGCGCTTCAATTTTTCTGCTAGACATGGTTTTTTTTATTAAATTTTGTTGTGAATTTACTTTTCATCATTCTGATGTTCCCAGCTGTACCATCTTATTCCCATGTTCTTCTTCATGCAGGGTCTGTACACAAGGAGGCAGAGTGGGATATATTGTAATTTCAGTTCCCTCCATTGTATGCATAAATTAAACTTATATTTCTCTGCCTTCTGCTTCACTGTTTTTATTGGTATCTCACATTCTTTCAGTTATCCAATATCCATACTAATTACTTATCATCCTATCTTCAAAAGTCAGCTGGCCTTTTACCCTTTCTTTCTTGATAACTTCTCTCTTCCAAGTTCTTTTCCAAGTTCTTTTAATAGCTGTAGCATGGTAGTTTGCATCAAGAGTTCGGGATGATTCGGTAAATGTTTCTGAGATGAACATTTATATTAGTCCCAAAGCTTTCAATGATTTGGAATAATTTCAGGTGACTAGTCACAGTGATTGAGATGTGCCAGTCTCAGGACTCTACATTGAAATGCTAGTCTGAGATGTCATAAAACTTTTGCAACCGCTGCTCCACTTGTTGACATGTCTTGTTATAAATTATTTGGTTCCCATGGAGCAATCGTATATACTTCATATATTTGACAAGTATTCCCAGATTACAAATCTTAAAGGAAAGTTTCGCCAGTTGCTTATTAGACTTTCTTCGCTACTGATTCGAATGTTATGGGACGAATCATGTTTGATCTCGTAGGTTGCTGATTGCGTCTTAGCAGTCAACTACAGTTGGCTTGTCAAATTTTATCCCTTCCTGCAGATGGCTAATATCCTTCTATTAATTGACCATCCATGGGCAGATTATGTATTGCCAGTTCAGAAGCAACTATCTAATACGATGAACTTATGGCCACTTTATCTTGTGGGGGTCACCACCTGAAAATTTTAGTTTTATGAGGTAGCCAGTGACCAGTCACTGATGACAGATTTAGACCTGGATATTACTGTTCAACCTTCTCCATTTTAAGTTTGTCCTTCAATTTCCATGCTTTTGTTCTGTTGGTATTCTTGCCAAATATATTGATATCTGAATTTCATATGTTTGCTTTGCTGTATTACTGCCAAAAAAACTACCCTGATGTTTGCACTGCATTAATTTTGCTCAAATGTTTCTTTTTTAGTTTTCCAATGCATTACTGATTTCAGGTTTTGGGATTATTGGATTAAGCAGCTCTGAAACCAATGATAAAGAGGAAGAAGAACAGCACAAGATGCAAGCCTCTGCCCTCCTTCCAAGAGACTACGGCTCGAGGCATAAAGGGTCCTCAAGGAGAGAGCTGAGGATACTGCAGACAAGAAAGGAGAATTAAGTTGAGCTTTTGCAATCTCAAGGGGAGTGAAAACCACATACAGTCATTGGACAGCCCATGTGAGAGCATAAGAATGGAGATAGGATGGCCACCTGGAGTACCTTTTGCTCATCCCCATGACCTTCTGAAAAAGGCAAAACTCGGTGTTCTTGAAGCTTTTGAAACTGGACTGCCTCTAAGCAAGATATGGAGTTGAGTCCTATTGAATCCGAACAGGCCAGCCAACACTCAGCTAATTGTAACTTTCTCATAATCTCATTCATATTTCATGTGCATGTTTGTCATTTACAATTACACCACTCTTCTACACCAAATGTCTTTAAAATAAACATCAACATTTTGAACTTTTCCTTTCCTTTGCGCTTTTGATTTGTATGGAATGGTTTCACCCATGTTCATCTCTAGGTCATAATGACGCGGATTTCTTTAGTTATAAGACCTGATATGTACCTTTCAATGATTATACATGATCTTTCAGTGGCCCGTAACTCATACTTGCACGCACCCACAAAATCCAGATTAAATGTTTACTGATTACTTGCCAAAGTGCTTGCATATTGATAACATCATTTCTTGCTATTAATCAGGCACTGGCTGTTTATAAGTTGATGCCAAATATTCTTGTCATGGTAACTTATATAAATTTGTCCCTTTATTTTCTCTTTCTTAGTGGTCTCCTTAACTTGGTGAAGAATTTTATGCTGATAGGTAAACATGTTATCCATTTATCACATTCTTGCAACATGACTTGTGCGCAACTTTATTTTCTGAGATACTGATTAATGACACAGTTATCAGATACACGCATCATAACAATGTACATCTCTACTATTAATACATGAAACAATTAACACACACCCAAGACTAGTTCAGATTATGTCCATTTACCTCACTCCTAAAAAGAGCTGCATCGTGCATGTTTTTTCTTGTGCAGGAGTCAATCTCCATAACTTTCGACATTGGGCCACCCTTTGTCAGCTTGTAATTTTACAAACTCGGCCAACAGCTTGATCTCATCCTCCTGTAACCTTGGTCCAAATGTGCACTGACCCCTTGGAGTACATTTCTCTCCAAAGCCCTGAATCACACAGGAAAATGAAAAAGAATAAATACTGCAGTTTTTTCAGCTTGTTGATATGGCCCGTGCCGGTCAAGGTTCACGCTTCAATTGTAAATAGTGAATTGGTTGAAGAGATACTTGCCGGCATTCTACCCTTTCCATAATATGTGATGTTGTATATATCCTCCCCTGTGACGACACCGTTCCTGCACGAACCAGAATCCTTTACCCTGTGGTTTTGATTTGGTTTCAAAGGTGCAGAAGAGGGTGATTGTACCTTTGTAGGTCATTGGTGAAGAGAGTAGCACCCTGTGTAGCGAGGCAGATCGGTTAATGAGGAAGAAATATAATAGAGAATGAGAAAACTTAAAGCAGGGAACTTGGGAATGGAGTTGAGATAGACTTAACTGGCTGCAGTATGTTTCCTCCCATGTCATGACAACCAATACAAGCCTTCTGAAAGAGTGCTGCCCCTTTGGACACAACAGGTTCCCCAATGGACACTGCAAACCAAAGAATCAATTTCAAGACTTCAACTTGAGGAAAAATGTATCCTTTGTTGGGTATCCTGCTTAACAAGAATCAATCTGACAACTAATCAAGATCACTGAGATATCAACAATCTAATTGGCCAGGTCGGCAAATATCAGGTGGGAGGTTTTCCGTACAATAGAACGTTCCTTAATTTAAGAACCACCTTTCAATTTCCTTCCTTGGTTTAAGCACCAATTAGACTGAATCCAAGTCAGTCTCGATATACTGTAAAGTATATCTCCTGTATAAAGGACTTAATCCACTTATACAGTATCACTTAGACTGAATCTAAGTCAATCTCGATATACTGTAAAGTATATCCCCTGTATAAAGGACTTAGTCCACCTATACAGTATTTGAAGTGAGGTACGCTTACAGCGAATCTCCTTAAGACAATTACGTCCCCCGCACCGGTGCTAACGGGATTATGGACGCTGGTCTCCCAAGATACAACACTTCTTCACGGTATTTGGACAGCACTACCAAATACCGTACGGTCGAACCGTAGTCAACCAGTACCTACACAGGATTAGCAAAACAGCGGTATAATGACAAATTTCAAATGAATATTTGTCTTACTCTTTTGGAGGAACACCCACTGTTGAGAACGTAGGAAGGTTGAAGAATTTTGGCAGAATCTCCTTTAGGAAGTAGCTTCGGATTCCCACTTCACTTGGAAGTCGCGGATTCCCACTTCGTTGGAAGTCACTTCTGGAAGTAGTAGATTCCCACTTCGCTGTTGGAAGTCGCCCTGGAAGTCCCACTTCACTGGAGCCCAGTTCAGAACGGAGTCAGAACTTAATTGAGAGAGAGAGAGAGATCCTTCAGAAAGAGAGAAAGTGATCTCGAATTTTGGTGTGTCTGAGAATGGACCCCTGGAGCGCTTTTTATAGCGCTCTGGAGGGGTATTCTCGTCCGCCAAATTCCAGCAGTTGCGACGGTTCGGACAGAACCGTCGCAACCGATCAACCGCCCTGTCGTTTTTCCGACAGCGGTTGGCGAACGGACGGATCTGTTCGCGCGGACGGACACCCGTTGGAGATTCGAATCCTTTCGCGGACCAACTGAGACCCTGATTCAAAAAGAACCAGGTAGGGAACCCAGGCCACGGACCCGGGCCCGAGCCCGGCCCGGCGCCGGCGCCAGCGCCGGCCGGCCGCCGCCAGCGGCGGCGCGCGTGCGCGCACGTACGTAAGTACGTGCATAGTTCCCTCCTTTTCGCGCGCGAAAACTCCAAGTACCCAAAGGGCACGCCCTTTGTTCTCATTTTTCTCTATTTATACCCCATGAGCTTCCAACACATGACCAATGTGGGACTAAATGCTTGTAACTAAATTTAGTCCCCTTTTGGCTTTGAATTAGGCTATCTTTGGACTTGAATATCTCATTCATTCGAAGTCGGAATTGAACATGTAAATATACCACGTTCATCACAAATGGAAGGAGAACACACTCCAACCATCATCCGGTTGATTTGATCAACGGATCTCGCCATAATTCATCTCGAAGATTCAGCTTTATATTCTTCAATTCCAACAATCCCCCACAATGAATGGAGATTCAAGAAAATGACACACAAAGAGACTGACTCTATTGTGTAAGGTACTTGAGAAAAGAAACTGCATAAGGATAGGTGAACTAGGTCTTGAACCTTCCATAGTGAAAGCTTTATCGGACTTACTGGCTAATCAGTGAACTAGGTCTTGAACTGTTAGCCGTTAGTGTAAGTCAAGTCAACAAGCTTCACACAGTAACTTTCCAAATCAACTTTGGTTCTCTGTTGTGTCCGTTTTGGCCCTGGACATTCTTGGTTTCAGAGAGTATCTTTAGGGAATAACAGCCTCCATAGAAATTCCCAAAGAGCCGACCCAACTCTATACTCACATAGGTGATGGACCTATTAAGAGTAGTCTACTCTACTCCACTTGTTTAGTAACAAGATATAGGCATCATTAAAAGCGTTAAGCTTATCCTTAACCCACTTGTAGAAAAGCACTTATGTGCACCATAGGAATGGATTGGAGTCAAGCTCCCAAGTGCTTACTTGCTGAGTCAATCATAACTAGTTTTTCCTCTTGAACTTAGTCCGTGGGATCTCCAGTCGCTAAGTGAGGTTTCCATTAAGCTGACTCGGTAAGGTTAGGCTTTTAGACCCATTCCCCTCGATGCGCAATTTATACGCTCTCCACTTAAACCTTTAGTAAGCGGATCCGCTAAATTATCCTTTGACGATACAAAGTCAATAGAGATAATTCCATTTGAGAGCAACTGCTTCACGGTATTATGTCTACGACGAATATGTCTAGACTTACCGTTGTATATAACATTTTGTGCCCTAGATATAGCTGCTTGATTATCGCAGTGTATACATATAGCGGGCACTGGCTTTTGCCATAACGGTATATCTTCTAAGAATTATCGAAGCCATTCAGCTTCTTCTCCAGCCTTATCTAAGGCTATGAATTCCGATTCCATAGTGGAACGGGCAATACATGTTTGCTTAGAAGATTTCCATGATACCGCTGCTCCTGCTAGAGTAAATACGTATCCGCTAGTTGATTTTGATTCCTCAGAATCTGCAATCCAATTAGCATCACTGTATCCTTCCAGTACAGGAGGATACTTTCCATATCTCAAGGCATATTCCTTGGTATGTGATACGTAACCCAATACTCGTAGTAGAGCGGTCCAATGTAGATCACTAGGATTGCTAGTATATCTACTTAACTTGCTTACAGCGTAAGCAATATCGGGTCTAGTGCAATTCATTAAATACATTAGACTTCCGATAATCTGAGAATACTCCAACTGGCGTATTCCAGTTCCTGTATTCTTATGAAGGTGGATGTGTGGGAGAAAAGGATTTGTATTCTCTTTTATCCCATGATCCTTGAATCTTTCTATCATCTTATCCACGTAGTGAGATTGAGATAGACTGATTCCATCTGGTGTTCTAGTAATTTTAATTCCTAAAATTACATCAGCAACCCCCAGATCCTTCATATCAAAACAGTTGGATAACATTCTTTTAGTGGACTTAATAATTTCAATATTAGTCCCAAGTATCAACATGTCGTCTACATAAAGACAAACAATGATACATGCATCTCCAACTATTTTAGTGTAAACACACTTATCGCATTCATTGATAGTGAATCCATCTTTGATCATGACACTATCAAATTTCTCATGCCATTGTTTTGGAGCCTGCTTTAAACCGTATAAGGATTTTACCAATTTACACACCTTGTGTTCTTGGTTCTTGACTATAAATCCTTCTGGTTGCTCCATATAAATTTCTTCATTTAATTCACCATTTAAGAATGCAGTCTTGACATCCATTTGATGGATATCTAAGTTGTGCAATACTGCAATCGCAATCAACATCCGAATGGACGTTATTCTTGTTACTGGTGAATATGTATCGAAGTAGTCAAGTCCTTCTTTTTGCCGATAACCCTTGGCTACTAATCTAGCCTTGTACTTATCGATAGATCCATCGGGTTTTAATTTTCGTTTGAAAATTCACTTACACCCAATTGGTTTACTTCCAGGAGGCAAGTTTACCAATTCCCAAGTATGATTACTTAGTATGGATTCTATTTCGCTATTTATAGCTTCTTTCCACATTTGTGCTTCTGGGTTTGACATAGCCTCTTTAAATGTTTGAGGCTCGCTCTCAATAGCGTATGCTATGAAATCTGGACCAAAAGATTTTGAGATTCTAGATCTCTGACTTCTTCTTGGTTCAATTTCCGCATTAACATTCGGTTCCTCGGGGCTTTCGTCCCTGAACGCCATCTCGTGTGTTCTTTTCCCAGAAGTCTTATCTGCTTCCCGTTTGTACGGAAAGATGTCTTCAAAGAACACAGCATCTCGAGATTCGATAATCATGTTTACATGAATATCTGGTATTTCTGATTTATGAACCAGAAACCTATAGGCACTACTATTCAAGGCATAGCCTATGAATATGCAGTCTATAGTTTTTGCTCCCAACTTAGTCTTTTTGGGTAATGGTGCCAGTACCTTTGCAAGGCACCCCCACATTTTGAGGTAATGGTAGGAAGGTGTCCTTCCATGCCATAACTCGAATGGTATAAGACCAAGTTTCTTGTGGGGTACTCTATTTAGAATATGATTTGCAGTTAATAGAGCTTCCCCCCATAAATTCTGCGGAGGTCCAGAACTTACGAGCATGGAATTAACCATCTCCTTCAAAGTTCTGTTCTTCCGTTCAGCAATTCCATTCTGCTGAGGAGTGTATGGTGCTGTAGTTTGATGTATTATACCAAAACTAGCACATAACTCACTAAAATCATTTGATTCATATTCTCCGCCTCTATCGGATTTTAGAATCTTGATTTTCTTGTTGAGTTGATTCTCAACTTCGGCTTTATATGTTGTAAACATATTTATTGCCTCATCCTTACTGTTCAAAAGATACACATAACAGTATCTTGTACAGTCATCGATAAAAGTAATGAAATACTTTTTACCGCCTCTAGTTGGCATAAACTTCAAGTCACATAGATCGCTATGAATTAACCCTAAAGGTTCTGTATTTCGATCTATTGAGTGAAATGAATTTTTAGCCAACTTGGCCTCAACACAAACCTCACACTTGCGAATTTCTTCCAAGTTGAGTTTAGGAATATATCCCAGATTAGACAAGTTCTTTAAAGACTTGTAATTTACATGCCCTAATCTAGCATGCCACAAATTAGGAGACTCAAGCAAATAAACAGAAGAATTTTCTTTATTTATAAGCTTCGGGTACAAATACACAGACTTTTTGTCTACCACTGCAACATTGTCTTTAAAAGACCATCAACAAGATTCTTGTTTTGTTTGAGACGGCTGCGACATTCATTCGCCTTATGCCCCTCTTTGTTGCAGATGTAGCAAGTTCCCTTGAAGCGCATGTTCTTGCCTTCTTGGACCTTGCCTTTGTACCCCTGGGAAGTCTTCTTCCGCTTTAAGCCTTTGGAAGTAGACGCTTTCCCCTTTGAGTCTTCGATCACATTTGCTTTTGCTTCGTAGGAGTTCTTACTGCTCCTTTTCTCGGACTTTCTGTTGTCCTCCTCGATTCGAAGCCTCACAATGAGATCTCCCAACTTCAACTCCTTTCGCTTATGCTTCAGGTAGTTCTTGAAATCTCTCCACGCAGGTGGGAGTTTCTCCACGATAGTAGCAACCTGAAAAGTTTCAGGTAGGATCATACCTTCGGCTTCTATCTCGTGCAAGATAAGTTGGAACTCTTGCACCTGACTGATTACAGTCTTGCTGTCCACCATTTTGTACTCCAGAAATCGTCCAACGACGAACTTCTTGGTACCAGCATCCTCAGTCTTGTACTTCTTGTCAAGACTGGCCCATAACTTCTTTGTCGTTGTTATAGGACTGTAGACATTGTAAAGAGAGTCATCCAGTCCATTAAGAACATAATTTCGGCAAAGGAAGTCACATTGAGTCCATGCATCAGTTGCAGGCTCTGGTGGATTTTCCTCCAGGAATCTGGCCAGATGAAGAGTGGTCAAGTAGAAGATCATCTTCTGTTGCCACCTCTTGAATTCTGTGCCATCAAATTTTCCTGGCTTCTCCGGCTTCGGGTTAGGAAGTGGAGTTGGCATCATAGCTTGTAACGGCATGTTTGGTGCCTTACTTGAGCTATCTTGATTTGTCTCAGACATCTTCTGCAAGTTCAAGCAGAACTGAAGTTAGTAACTTCAATAATAATTGTCTTAAGATTGTTGGGTATCCTGCTTAACAAGAATCAATCTGACAACTAATCAAGATCACTGAGATATCAACAATCTAATTGGCCAGGTCGGCAAATATCAGGTGGGAGGTTTTCCGTACAATAGAACGTTCCTTAATTTAAGAACCACCTTTCAATTTCCTTCCTTGGTTTAAGCACCAATTAGACTGAATCCAAGTCAGTCTCGATATACTGTAAAGTATATCCCCTGTATAAAGGACTTAATCCACTTATACAGTATCACTTAGACTGAATCTAAGTCAATCTCGATATACTGTAAAGTATATCCCCTGTATAAAGGACTTAGTCCACTTATACAGTATTTGAAGTGAGGTACGCTTACAACGAATCTCCTTAAGACAATTACGTCCCCCGCACCGGTGCTAACGGGATTATGGACGCTGGTCTCCCAAGATACAACACTTCTTCACGGTATTTGGACAGCACTACCAAATACCGTACGGTCGAACCGTAGTCAACCAGTACCTACACAGGATTAGCAAAACAGCGGTATAATGACAAATTTCAAATGAATATTTGTCTTACTCTTTTGGAGGAACACCCACTGTTGAGAACGTAGGAAGGTTGAAGAATTTTGACAGAATCTCCTTTAGGAAGTAGCTTCGGATTCCCACTTCACTTGGAAGTCGCGGATTCCCACTTCGTTGGAAGTCACTTCTGGAAGTAGTAGATTCCCACTTCGCTGTTGGAAGTCGCCCTGGAAGTCCCACTTCGCTGGAGCCCAGTTCAGAACGGAGTCAGAACTTAATTGAGAGAGAGAGAGAGAGATCCTTCAGAAAGAGAGAAAGTGATCTCGAATTTTGGTGTGTCTGAGAATGGACCCCTGGAGCGCTTTTTATAGCGCTCTGGAGGGGTATTCTCGTCCGCCAAATTCCAGCAGTTGCGACGGTTCGGACAGAACCGTCGCAACCGATCAACCGCCCTGTCGGTTTTCCGACAGCGGTTGGCGAACGGACGGATCTGTTTGCGCGGACGGACACCCGTTGGAGATTCGAATCCTTTCGCGGACCAACTGAGACCCTGATTCAAAAAGAACCAGGTAGGGAACCCAGGCCCCGGACCCGGGCCCGGGCCCGGGCCCGAGCCCGGCGCCGGCACCGGCGGCGCGCGTGCGCGCACGTACGTAAGTACGTGCATAGTTCCCTCCTTTTCGCGCGCGAAAACTCCAAGTACCCAAAGGGCACGCCCTTTGTTCTCATTTTTCTCTATTTATACCCCATGAGCTTCCAACACATGACCAATGTGGGACTAAATGCTTGTAGCTAAATTTAGTCCCCTTTTGGCTTTGAATTAGGCTATTTTTGGACTTGAATATCTCATTCATTCGAAGTCGGAATTGAACATGTAAATATACCACGTTCATCACAAATGGAAGGAGAACACACTCCAACCATCATCCGGTTGATTTGATCAACGGATCTCGCCATAATTCATCTCGAAGATTCAGCTTTATATTCTTCAATTCCAACATCCTTTGATGTCAGTATGATCATTCTACAGGGTGTTGTAATTATGTAATCATACCCTTTGCTGTTAGATTTGGGGTTGTGCAGATTCTGTGTCGGATCTCAGATTGTTGGAACTAACAGTTGAAAAAAGCTCAAGTTGCTAAGGTTTTTTGAAACAGTTTCAGTATGGTTTGCTGTAAGTTTTATGTGAAATGAAATATAATTTCATGACTGTGTAGTTTGCCACTCAGAAATGTTGCTCTTGGTCTAACAATCATGAGAATGAGAAACTGGGCAGTCTGAGTTACAAGTGTGTGATGATGCAATCCAGAAATTTATCCTGTGGGTTGTGTTGCATGATTTGCATTACAAATTTCTCCCTATAATGGTAACAGGGGTATGATGGTAATTTGGTGTGAAATGTGGGGATAAGCTTTTACCTGGAGGATTGGCAAGGTTTTGGGAGGATAATGTGAGAACAGCTGCTGCAACTATGAGATGGAGATTGAGATTGAGAGGAGAGGCTGAGAAATGGACAGATTGTTTCTGTTGCTGAGGAGTTGGGTCTTCTTCCTTCTTCTTTGCACCCTGGTTCAGATTAGTAATGTAAGGGAAGTTAGCACCATTAATGACTCGTGCAGTGGGAGGAGGGATTTGCTGTAAGTTTCATACCTTTATGAAGGCATAATGGGTATTGTTGCTGCAAGCACTTGAACACAGAGGTTGCATCTCTTCTTCTTCTTCTTCTTCTTGCTGGAAGAGAGAGAGAGAGAGAGATGGTTGACACAAGGTACTGATGGGCCGGAAAAGTTTAAGGCCTGACCCATAATTTGGGGAAGATCAAGCTTGAGGTCGGGATGATAATGGGCCGGACCGGTTCGAGGCCCCCTAACCCGGCCTGGTACTCCCATAATTAGTAGAGATGGTTGAAATTTAGGTCCTCAAGTTTTAGAGCGGAGGCGAAGTTCAAGAGATCTTATTTTCCATTTTTTTTAAAGGAAAAAAAATACGACTTTAATGTGCTATGTATAATTTGAACATTTTCTCTATTGTTTTATACAATATTTCTTCAACTACATCAAAAATTTAGATTAGCGTCTGATTATGCAATTTTCCTTTAAAAATAAGAAGATTTAAAGCAGCCTTAATCTTAAAATCTTAGGCCAAATCAATTATTGTGCTAATATTAACAAATAATAGGGTATTATTTTAGATACACAATACACCAGAATTAGATATTATACATGCTCGCATACGGAGTGTTTCCGTAGAATTTAAAATTTGCACAGGAAAAGTTAGATAAAGGATGGCTTTCATTACATGATTGCTCAAAGGGAGTCTTATCACTTCACTGATAATTTTGATGATGGGAAATTCTATCAATGATTGAATCAATACATACAAAAAAATTATGAAAATAATTTGAACACTAATTTGGAAGCACCCACACAAGGAATGATTCCTTTGGAAAGGGATATGATGTCTCAACTTTCAAACTTTCAACATGACATGGGTTTCCAATTTTCATGCCAAGAGGGGTTCAAAGAGAGAAGAAAGAGAGAGAATATAAACATAAATTCATGATTCATGAAATATTGTGATGAATGGGGGCTCACTCATATCTTTTAATCTGTGTAGTTATCAGCATGTTATTAAAAGTTGCTTTCCTTTTCTTCGTTCTAATAAAGTTGAAGGCATTGAGTGCGTATTAAGCATCCAATTGCTATCTTCCCACTGAGAGGTCATTGTTCTATAGTTGTCTTTGTCTTTGAACAAGTTTATAATCCAAGTATTCATGTGAAGTTCTCTATGAAAATGTAGAAGAAAAGGAAAAAAAAGGCATATGCTTATAGGACATAATTAAGTATTGTTCTTTTCTTTTTCTTTCTTTCACCCGTTTTCGTAACTCCAGGCTCCTACTTATTTTAACTCCTATCAAACGCATCGAACAGTAATGCAACTTTAATACCTTGAACATATTGTTATTGAGGCCTGACCCAATGATTGAGTTGTGAGAGGTTGCTGATTTTTATTTTATTTTATTTTATTGTTTATTTTGATCATGTGTGACCTAATTCTATAAGATAAGAAGCAATTTTCCCCTTTCTAAGAGCAAACAACAAGAACAAGTTGCCCTTTACTCCTAGCTAAAGTTAATCACCTATAATAGCAAGCTTTTTTTTGGTTCCCCCAGCATGAAAAGGTTGCAACCTTTTCACTCTAATTTCACTTATCACTAGTAAACTTCACAAGTGCAATGCTCATATCAGTATTTTTTTTAATACATAAATGAGGAGAAAAACTTTTGGATGATTCCTTTAGAACTGAATCAGTGGCCTGCAGCCCCTGACCTGACCTCCTCCAACTTATCCCATCAAAAATTATTCTCTGGGGACAAGACTAATGGAATCCTCTGATGCAAACAGAAAGCTAGGAGCACATCAGAGCCAAGACAGTTGAGAAGCTAAACTAGTAATTAGATTAATGATGGTTTAAGTGATTTAAGTAATGAGTCAAAGAATCCTTAGTTTAGACTTAAAAGAGTATAATGACTCTTTGTTAGCTACCTAAGATCCTTTATTTTGTGAGGGACTAGAAACTAAGCATGATTGGCTTTGCAATTTTCTAATGTTAATCCTAGTTAGCTTTCTTTGTACATGCTTTGTTTTCTTTGTCATTTCCTGGCAGATTAACGTTAATGCCGTGCTTAAGGGACAAGAGTTTGTATTAAGAATGCTACTTCGAGACGGTCTCTGATGCGTGCAAAGACAACGGGTGTTGCTTAGGAGAGCTGGATGGACATGTGATTTGTGATAAAGAAATATCATCGTTCAATGCTTGATAGATCTTTTAGAAATCAAATATTGCAACTAACTTTAATCAAGTATATATAAGATGATTTGAATCTAGAAAAGAATTTCATAGAACAGACATGAGTTATTTAAACAAAGAAAATGTGAAATAAAAAGTCGTACTTGCTATGAAATATATAAATATCTCACTGTCTCACCTACCACCAATCAGATGCATGATAGGTGGCTATTATATTCAAAATAAGTCATCACTGTGCAAATAGTAACTGCATAGTAACTTAAAATTTTTCTATAAATAAACCTTTTTTATTCATTTTCATGTATTTCTGAAATCATTAAAAAGTCCTTTCTGAGTTTCACATTTCTCAGTTTTACAGTAGTACCAATATTTTTCTTATTTGAATTGAATGACAATTTCCTTTAGGGGCCGTTTGTTTCGCGTAAAATTCCGTAATTCGTAAATGACTTATTACCCAGTTATAATTACGGCGTTTGTTTGGACCGTAATTTGTAAAAGACTTACGTAACCCAACAAACACTCACTTGCAACCCAGTTACCACTCACTTACAGCCCAGTTACAGTTAATTTTGTGGTCATACAAATTTATAATATTTTTTTAAATTAATATTAAAAAATTTTAATATTTCTTTTTTTAATATTTATTTGCAGTATTAAAACTTTTAAAATCACCAAATAGTTAATTTTGTGGTCAACTTTTTCACTTACGACTTATACATTACGACAACCAAACACCGTAAAGTACAATACACTTTCTCACTTTACAATTTTATATTACTAAGCAAATACCGTAAAATTTACATACATGTAACTCATTTACAATTGTAAAAGACTTTACCAATTACAACTACAAATTACGGTGAGTTACGACAACCAAACAGTTTGGGTAGGTTTGCGGAAAGGGACAGAATACCCCTTCATGAAAGCAAAAGAAGTGACAGATAATGAATCTTTCGATGCCTAAGATTTGAAAAATGTTAGTTGCGTCACATAATTTTGTCCTTGCTGAGAAATGATTATTGAAAAATAATGGATTCACAAGATTCATGCACATAAAATGAAAACGGAACCAAAGGGTTACTTCTATTTTAAGGGAGGTCTATTTCTTTTTTGGAAGTAACATTGACTTTAAATACAGATTTGAATTTCTCTTAAGAATTCAAACTAGCAAGTTTCTGGTCCCAGCCTGAAATATATTTAAGTCCACAACTTTTTTTTATGAACTTTCGAATGTGCAATTATATTAAAGTATATATTAATAATGCCTCAATAATTTTTGTTTTATTGTATAATGTTTTTTTTCTCCTTCCTCTCTGGATTAAAATTTCAAAAAAAAAACTCATTTTTAAGATAATTTAAAAAATCAACCTTAGTATTTTTAGAAATCAACCTCTGACACGCTACGTGGACGCCATATCGGTTTGGTCCGACAGCGTGACGCTGGGGCTCGACGATTTTTTGCTCGCCCGGTATATTTTTTTTATTTTGGCTCGATCAGAGTAGTCTGTTGGAGGAGAGAGTACATTAGAGGATGTGAAGACATGCCAGGTGCTGTTGAAGACTGCCAAGGAGTCTACGACGAAAGGCGAAGGAACAGCGGGCAGGAAAAAGAAGCAGCAGCAGAAAATTGACAGAGGTCGGTCGACCGGACCGGTCGACCGACATGCACGAAGTGCACCAGGTTATCCCGGTCGACCGGACCGGTCGACCGGAGAGAATGTCTGCATGTTACAGAGCTCTCGGTTGGATTTCGGTCGACCGGACCGGTCGACCGGAGAGGGTCTCTGTAAGCAGGTGAAGTCTCTGTTGGTTCCCGGTCGACCGGCCCGGTCGACTGGAGAGAAAAACCCAAGTTACGGTAATGGACCGGTCGACCGGGCCGGTCGACCGGTAGTCGGGTTTTGGGCGAAATCTGCTGTTTCGGGAAATTATGTATTTAAGCCCTGGTTGTAATTTTCTAGGGTTTAGTGCTTTGAGAACTTTGAGAAAGTATAGCTGCTGACTCTCTTGTGTTCATAGAGATCCAGAGCTATTGTAAACCATCTTCCATAAAGAAATCTCTCTCCGTGGATTGCCCCGAGGACGTAGGCAGTTGGCCGAACCTCGTTAGATCTGGTTTTTGCGTTTGGTTCTTCTTCTAGTTTTTGGTTTCATTGTTTAGGTGATTGAGTTCTGGTTGGATCCTCTAAGGGTTGTTGTCTCCGAGCACAACAAGTGGTATCAGAGCATCCAGGTTACGCTTGGGATATTCTGAAGATTCGAAGGGCTCCAGATCTGATCAGGTGGAGATCGTGTGTCGATCTCAGGTCAGAGGCATTGGTGTTCAAGGAGATCGTGTGTCGATCTCAGGTGGACGCAGGGAGGGCTCGTTTTGAATCAGTGGTGGAATAGATCTGGTGAGAAACTCAAGCTAGGGTTTCAAGGTGGAGGTAAAAATCACTTTTTTATCTCAGTAATAGATCTATTTTGCAAGTATTTGATCTTCCGCATAGTTAGAGGGTCAAGAAAAGGATCTCAATGGCAGAGGAATCTAAGTCTGTTAAAACAATGAACAACTCCAGGATTGAAGTTGTTAAGTTCAATGGAACTAACAATTTCGGGATGTGGAGGTGTGAGGTCATGGATGCATTGAATGCACAGAACCTCGAGGACACGCTCCTTTTGGAGAAGAAGAAGGAGACTACCACTGATGATGAGTGGGCAAAAATGAACAGGTCGGCATGTGGCCTGATTCGCTCATGTTTGTCACAAGATATCAAGTATTCTGTTCAACATGAGAAGTCAGCAAAGGATATGTGGAAAACCCTCGAGAAGAAGTACCTGACAAAGAGCGTGGAGACTCGGTTGCAGCTTAAGAGCAAGCTGTATTTGTTCAGGATGCAGAGGGGAAGCACAGTGAATGAGCACCTCAACAGGTTTACAAAGCTTATTACGGATTTGCTGAATGTGGATGCCATTATAAGTGAGGAAGACAAGTCAGTCGTTCTCCTGAACTCTCTTCCACCGGAGGAGTATGAGATATTTACAATGACATTCTTAAATGGAAGGCAAACCTTAGACTTTGATGAGATATCGTCAGCACTGATGAGTTATGAGAAAAGGAAGAATGAGAAACATCCTGGGAAATCTAGTTCATCAGCAGAAGCTTTGGAGGTAAGAGGCAGGAGCTCATCAAGGAAAGGCAAGGAGGTGAGAGGAAGATCGAAGTCAAGACCGGGCTTAAGGGATCTTAAGAAAGACCAGTGCATGCATTGCAAAGAGTTTGGGCACTGGAAGGTTGACTGTCCAAAGTACAAGGGGAAGAAGAAGGAATCAAAATCTGAGGCAAATCTGGCAAGAGTGAAAAAGGCTGCTAGCAGTAAATCACAGGCAGAGGATTCAGATTCAGATTCTTCGGTATTCTCGTTTTCAGTTACTACTCCTGTTGTAGGTTACTCGGGGGATAACGAGTGGATTCTTGATACAGGTGCTACATATCATGTATGCCCTAATCGAGATTGGTTTACCAGTCTTGAGAAGTTGGAGGGGTGTTCGGTCGTCATGGGCGATGATCACCCATGCATCATGGAGGGTATGGGCACAATTCCTATCAGGATGTTCGACGGGATGGTAAGGGAACTGAAGGAAGTGAGATATGTCCCTCAGCTGAAGAGGAACTTGATCTCAGTAGGTGCTTTGGAATCATTGGGGCTCGGTGTGTCTATTAAAGAAGGTGTTCTTAAAATGACAAAGGGCTCAATGGTGGTGTTGAAGGCCAACCGCAGGAACAATTTGTATTACTTGAAAGGTAGTACAGTGACAGGGCAGGTGGCAGCTTCGACCAGTCAGAAGGAAGATCAAACCCGGCTATGGCACATGAGGCTGGGACATGCAGGGGAGAAGTCTATGCAAGCTCTTGTGAGGAAAGGGCTGCTGAAGGGTGCAGAGACCTGCAAACTGGATCTGTGTGAACATTGCATCATAGGCAAGAAGACAAAGGTGAAGTTTGGTACAGCTTCACACTGCACCGAAGGCATTCTTGATTATGTTCATACAGACGTATGGGGACCCACAAAGACTGCATCAATAGGGGAACCCATTACTTTGTGTCGTTTATCGATGATTATTCTAGGCGGTGCTGGGTGTACACCATGCGACACAAGAATGAAGTCCTAGAATTGTTTGTGAAGTGGAAAGCAAATCAGGAAAGGAGTACAGGAAGAAAAGTCAAGGTACTTCGTTCTGATAACGGAGGAGAGTACAAGTCAGACCCTCTCCAGAAGATATGTCTTGATGAGGGCATAGAGAGGCACTTCACAGTGAGGGAAACTCCGCAACAGAATGGGGTGGCTGAAAGAATGAACCGAACTTTGCTAGAGAAGGTTCGGTGCATATTGTCAAATGCAGGATTACCAAAGAAGTTCTGGGCTGAAGCTTTGGGGTATGCATGCCATCTCGTCAATAGGTTGCCGTCATCTGCAATAGGGGGGAAGACCCCTCTTGAAGCTTGGTCGGGTAAAGCTGCAGAAGATTATGATGTGCTCCGGATATTTGGATGTCCAGCCTACTACCATGTAAAAGAAGACAAATTGGATCCGAGAGCGAAGAAAGGAGTGTTTGTTGGCTTCAAGAAAGGAACCAAGGGTTCAAGATCTGGGACCAACAAGACAACAAATTCATAATCAGCAGAGATGTCACTTTTGATGAGGCCTCGATGATGAAGCCTACAGTCTCTAAGCAGGTGGAGACTAAGAAGACCAAGGAGCTATTGCAGCAGGTGGAGAGTGATGCAGATCCACCATCTCTAGAAGACTCAGTATCAGTGAGGATCATCCCTGAGGTGACACAGGGAGGTGATCAAGTTGCAGAAGAAGATGCTGAGGTTGTTGAAGAGGATCAGGAACAGGTTATTGATGCGGTTCAAGATCCCACTGCAGTTGGAAGACCAAGGAGGAATGCTAGGAAACCTGGCTGGCTCACTACAGACATGGTGATTGCACATGCACTTCCAGTTGTTGAAGAAGCCATTCCATCTACTTTCAGGGAAGCTGAAATCAGTTCAGAAGCTGAGTTATGGAAAGGAGCTATGAATGAAGAGATGCAGTCTCTTTATAAGAACAACACATGGGAACTGACCAAGTTGCCCAAGGGGAAGAAAGCAATAGGGTGTAAGTGGGTGTTTGCTAAGAAGCAGGGATCACTCCAAGAAGACAAAGTGCGCTACAAGGCAAGGCTGGTGGCTAAAGGCTACGCACAGAGAGAAGGGATCGACTACAACGAGGTGTTCTCCCCAGTTGTAAAACACTCGTCTATTCGGATCCTATTAGCCTTGGTGGCACAGAATGAGTTGGACCTTGACCAACTCGATGTGAAGACCGCCTTTCTCCACGGCGATCTTGAGGAGGAGATCTACATGACTCAGCCCACAGGTTACAAAACTGCAGGGAAAGAGGAGTTGGTATGCAAGCTGAAGAAATCGCTGTACGGTCTGAAGCAGTCTCCGAGACAGTGGTACAAACGATTTGACAGCTTCATCAGGAAGAAGAAGTACACACGAAGCCACTTCGATCCATGTGTGTACTATAACAAGCTACCATCTGGTGAGTATGTCTATCTACTACTTTACGTAGATGATATGCTAATTGCTTCTAGGTCAAGATCTGCAATTGATTCTCTGAAGAAGACTTTATCGTCTGAGTTCGAGATGAAGGACCTGGGGGAAGCAAGGAAAGTATTGGGTATGGAGATCACAAGGGACAGGAAGGCTGGCAGGATTAGCTTGACTCAGAAGGGCTATCTGGAGAAGGTACTGCAGAGGTTTAATATCGGGAAAGATACGAAGACTGTAAGTACACCAATGGCGCCGCACTTCAAGTTGTCAGCGAAGATGTCTCCAAGGAGTGTTCAGGAGCGTGAGCATATGACTCATGTACCATATGCCAATGCAGTGGGAAGCTTGATGTATGCAATGGTGTGTACAAGGCCGGATCTATCACAGGCAGTTTCCATGGTCAGCAGATATATGCATGATCCAGGTCAGGGCCATTGGGAAGCAGTGAAGTGGATCCTGAGGTACATCAAGGGTACTGTTGATGTAGGCCTCGTATTTGAGAAGGACAACACCGGGAAGCAGGAATGCATAGGGTACGTGGATTCGGACTATGCAGGTGATCTTGACAAACGCCGGTCGACTACTGGGTATGTATTCACATTCTCGCAGGCACCGGTGAGTTGGCGCTCCACACTTCAGTCCACAGTCGCGTTGTCGACTACAGAGGCTGAATATATGGCCTTGACAGAAGCCATGAAGGAGGCAATCTGGCTTCAGGGATTGCTAGACGACTTGGGAGTGGAACAGGAGATCTTGAAGATACACTGTGACAGTATGAGTGCCATTTATTTGGCAAGGAACCAAGTCTACCATGCAAGAACGAAGCACATCGATGTCAGGTATCACTTTGTTCGGGAGATTCTGGAGGAAGATGACATCAACCTGTTGAAGATTCATACTTCAGAGAATCCGGCCGACATGCTTACAAAGGTGGTTACGGGAGTGAAGTTTGCACACTGCAAAGACTTGCTCCAGATCCTTCAGGTGAAATGAGCTTGCTGAAGCTCATGTGGATGAACTACGGATGGCTTGATCCCTTGGGCAAGGGGTACGTAGGCAACCAGATTGGTGCAGCCGCTATCGAGTCGGTGTTCGGCTCAGATTTAACAATCTTCACCGAGGTGGAGAATTGTTGGAGGAGAGAGTACATTAGAGGATGTGAAGACATGCCAGGTGCTGTTGAAGACTGCCAAGGAGTCTACGACGAAAGGCGAAGGAACAGCGGGCAGGAAAAAGAAGCAGCAGCAGAAAATTGACAGAGGTCGGTCGACCGGACCGGTCGACCGACATGCACGAAGTGCACCAGGTTATCCCGGTCGACCGGACCGGTCGACCGGAGAGAATGTCTGCATGTTACAGAGCTCTCGGTTGGATTTCGGTCGACCGGACCGGTCGACCGGAGAGGGTCTCTGTAAGCAGGTGAAGTCTCTGTTGGTTCCCGGTCGACCGGCCCGGTCGACTGGAGAGAAAAACCCAAGTTACGGTAATGGACCGGTCGACCGGGCCGGTCGACCGGTAGTCGGGTTTTGGGCGAAATCTGCTGTTTCGGGAAATTATGTATTTAAGCCCTGGTTGTAATTTTCTAGGGTTTAGTGCTTTGAGAACTTTGAGAAAGTATAGCTGCTGACTCTCTTGTGTTCATAGAGATCCAGAGCTATTGTAAACCATCTTCCATAAAGAAATCTCTCTCCGTGGATTGCCCCGAGGACGTAGGCAGGTTGGCCGAACCTCGTTAGATCTGGTTTTTGCGTTTGGTTCTTCTTCTAGTTTTTGGTTTCATTGTTTAGGTGATTGAGTTCTGGTTGGATCCTCTAAGGGTTGTTGTCTCCGAGCACAACATAGTCAACCCCGACTGAGAGAAATTTCAGTTTTTTATAAATTTTGGCTCGCCGAGCAAGTCTTGATCGAGGATGCAGAATCAATTCTTTTTGTTGAATTTCACTGATATAGAGAAGAAATCTAAAACAATTTCAACCAATCTTGTGCCTCACTATTATCAGCATCATCATGAAACAAGCTGCAAAAGCAAAAGGACCAAAAAAAAGCTCAATTTGGCGACAGCAAAATCAATTATTAGCACGTCAATATTCAGACCCAAGATATTCTAATCTACTGTTATAAAACTCCGAGAAATATAACACCAAAATAAAGAATTTTAGAAACAGAATAGAAATAGGAATTCTTATTGATTTCTGAAGTGTAGATTGAAATGAATCAGGAAGGGCCTATTTATAGGAAAACTTTGGGGTACTATGCAGTCACTATGCATGATTGCATCATCGCTTGCATCAGCGCATAGTAAAATCATTAATGGTGCATAGTAAAGATTGGCAGCCATCGTTTCATAACACTCCGTCTTGGCTGTCAACCGTACATGATGTCTCATTAAAAATCTTAGTAGAAAAACCCAGTGGGACAAAACCATAGCGAAGAGAAAAAGAGTACATCATCTCTGTATACATGTTCTATACTGCCTCGTTAAAAATTTTACCAGAAAAACCCTGTGGGACAAAATCATAGTAAGGGAAAAAGAGTGCAGCCACGTAAACTCCCCCTCAAGTTGACATGAGTAGTTCTTTTACATAAGTCTCGCATATGACGCATCCCAATATCATGAATAAGCTTTCTGAGAGTTGTAGTGGGAAGTGTCTTTGTAAAGAGATCTGCCACATTATCACTTGATCGGATATATTGAATATTAATTTTTTTATCCTTTTCAAGCTCTTAACTGAATGAGAAGAACTTCGAGGGTATATACTTGGTACGGTCACTTTTGATGAATCCTTCCTTCATTTGAGCAACACATGTAGCATTATCTTCAAGCAGTACTATTGAATCTCTATTGACTGGTAATCCACAAGTTACTTAGATGTATTGAGCTACAGACCTTAATCATACACATTCTCGACTTGCTTCATGGAGTGCTATGACTTCAGCATGATTAGAAGAAGTGGCAATAAGTGTCTGCTTTTGTGAACACTAAGAGATCGTTATACCTCCACATGTGAACACATATCCTGTTTGAGACCTGACTTTATGTGGATCTGACAAGTAACTTACATCTGCATAACCAGTTATTTCTTATTTTGATCCTCTGGAATAAAACAAAATAAAATTAGTTGTTCCTCGAAGATAACGAAATACATGTTTAATACCATTTCAATGTCTCCGTGTAGGAGAAGAGCTAAATCTTGCTAATAAATTAATAGCAAATGCTATATCTGGTCGGGTACAATTAGCCAGATACATAAGAACTCCAATTGCACTTAGATATGATACTTCAGGACCAAGAATCTCTTCATTATCTTCGCGAGGGCGAAATGGATCTTTTTCCACATTCAATGATCTAACAACCATTGGAGTGCTTAAAGGATTTGTTTTATCCATGTTAAACCATTTCAAGATCTTTTCAGTATAATTTGATTGATGCAAAAGTATTCCACTTTGAAAGTGCTCAATCTGTAAACTAATACAATATTTGATTTTCCCAAGGTCTTTCATTCAAATTCATTCTTTAAATATATCATTGCTTCTAGGACTTCTTTATAAGTCTCAATGATGTTTAAATCATCAACATATAGAGCAATGATAATGAATCCGAATGTTATTTTCTTTATAAAAACATATGGGCATATAGGATTATTTTCACATATTCTTCTTTAACAAATACTCGCTTAAGCGATTATACCACATGCGCCCTGATTGTTTTAACCCATATAACGATCTTTGTAATTTGATCGAATATAATTCTTTGGGTTTTGAACTTAATATTTCAGGCATCTTAAATCATTCAGGAATTTTCATATAAATATCGCTATCAAGCGACCCATATAAATAAGCTGTAACAACATCTATAAGACGCATTTCTGAATTTTTAGAAATTGATAGACTGATTAAATATCTAAACGTAATTGCATTCATTACTAGAGAATACGTTTCTTCATAATCAATTTCAGGTCTTTACGAAAAACCTTGAGCAACAAGTCGAGTTTTATACCTCACAATCTCATTTTTCTTATTGCGTTTTCGCACAAAAACCCATTTGTATCTTACTTGTCTCACGGCTTCAGACGTGAGGATAATAGGTCCAAATACTTTACGCTTATTAAGTGAATTCAATTCAGCCTGTATAGCGTCTTTCCATTTTTTTTCAATCATGTTTATTTTGACATTCAGTGACGGATCTTGGTTCAGGATCCTCACTTCCGTTAACAATATCACATGCTACGGAATTAGAAAATATTTTATTTATATTTTTCATCTCATTTCGATTCCATAATCCTCATGTATTGACATAATCAATAAAGATCTCATGATTTTCTATACCTTCAGGGTTTTTCATCTCTTGATTTGTCTTATTTTGTATTTTTTCTGGAATACATTCTTCTACATTGAGGTCATCATTCTTATCTGCTCCTTTTCTTTTTGAGGATTTTTATCTTTGAAACCGATTGGTCTACCACGCTTCAGGCGTGTCTTAGACTCATTAGTGACTTCATTCTCAGATTATCCTTTTTGGAATTTCAATCCGAGCAGGAGCATTTACAACTGGTATGTATGATTTAGTCACTCTTTTCGTATAGGTGAATGCATCTGGTAATTGATTTGCTATTTCTTATAAATGCATAATCTTTTTTACTCTGACTCACATTGTTTTGTGTGAGGATCAAGATGCAATAAGGATGATTCACTCCATGTAATCTCCTTCTCCAGATGTTTCTTTTCTCCCCCTAATGCTGAGAAAATTGCCTAATTGAAATGGCAATCGACAAACCGACCCGTAAAAACATCACCGATTTTTGGCTCAAGATACCTTATAATAGAAGGAGATTCATAGCCGACATATATTCCCAATCTTCTTTAAGGACCCATCTTTGTACGTTGTGATGGAGCAATCGGTACATATACCGCACAACTAAAAATTTTAAAATGGAAAATATTTAGTTCTTGACCAAATACTAATTGTAGAGCGGAGTACTCATGATATGCACTTGGTCTAATACGAATTAATACTGCAGCATGTAAAATTGCATGACCCCATATAGAAATAGGAAGTTTAGTTCTCATTATTAATGGTCTAGTAATAAGTTGGAGGCGCTTAATCAGTGACTCAGCCAAATCATTTTGTGTATGTATGTGGGCAATAGGATGTTCAACAGCTATTCCAATTGACATACAATAATCATTAAAAGTCCGAGATGTAAACTCACCAGCATTGTCAAGTCTAACTTTCTTGATTGTATAATCAGAAAATTGTGCTCGTAATCTAATTATTTGAGTAAGAAATCTCACAAACGACACGTTGCAAGTTGATAATAAACAAACGTGTGACCATCTACTAGAGGTATTTATCAACACCATAAAATAATAAAATGGTCCACATAGTGGGTGTATAGGACCACATATATCACCTTGGATACGTTCAAGAAATATAGGTGATTCTGTTTTTATTTTGGCTAGTGATGGTATCATGATTAATTTTCCTAAAAACAAACCGCACATGAAATTTTACTAACTTGAAAGTTTTTCTGGCCCTTTAATGTAAGTCCATGTGAAGTCTCAATAATTCTTCGCATCATCATTGAATCAGGATGACCTAATCGATCATGTCACAGAGTTAATGTCTCTGTATCTTCTTAACCACTATATGCAACTCTATCACATTTATATATGTGTAATGCAATCCTGAGGAAAATTTTGGTAGTTTTTCTAATATGTACTTCTTTTCTGATACATAAGTAGTAAGATACATATACTTCATATTTCTTTCAGTTGCAGACTGAGTATCATATCTATGAAGATATATATCATTAAAACTCAACAAATTTCTTTTTGATTTTGGTGAAAATAAAGCATCTTTTATGAAAAACTTTGTTCCATTTAGCAATATCAAGCTGGCTTTACCAGTTCCTTCAATCAAGTCTACAGGACCTGATATTGTATTAATGATTGTCTTTATTGGTTTTAAATCAGAGAAGTACCATTTATATTTGAGAATAGTGTGTGTTGTACTACTATCCGGTATACAAATATCTCCAGTTTTGGTCTTGACTTCATCATTAGAATAATTCATATCAAGCTTCATGCAAAATAAATCATTTGGTGAGATTACATATTTAAAGATATTATTATAAGTGAAATATTTTATTCAAAGATAAATTTAAAAATTACAAATAACAAAACATGATAATACAATCATATATCTAATTATCACTATTATCTATTGAATCATGATTGGTTGAAAGATCAGCAAAATCATTAGTAAAATCTGAAACATCAAGATGAGTTGAATCATCCATAGGATCATCATGTTCAGTAAAATTCACTTCCTTCGCTTTTCCTTTGAAGGATGCCTTCTAAAGTTTACAAAGGTGCTCCGGTATTCGGCACACTCGAGACCAGTGTCCTTTGGAGTCACATTTATAATAGGAATCTTCAGGATTCCGAAGAGAATTTTCACGAACATTTTTTCCTTTATCATGTCTTTCTACATGATGCTTCTCGTGGATCGCATTGTTTTGTAAAGGGTTGTAAAAACCACTTCGATCGCGTCTACGGTCACATCTACGACCACGTCCATGGCCACGACCATGATTATATTCTCGTCTATAATTTTTAGAAAATGCAGCATTTGCTTCTGAAAATGCTGCTGAACCAGTAAGACGAGACTGATGATTTTTTATCAAAAGCTCATTATTCTTCTCTGCCACAAGAAGAGATGAAATTAATTCAAAATATTTTTTAAAATCACGCAACCTGTATTGTTATTGCAGTGTTATACTAGATGCATGAAATATGGAGTAAGTCTTCTCCAGTATTTCTTCATCTGTGATATCCACCCCACAGAATTTTAATTGGGATACTATTCTGAACATTATAGAGTTATAATCGCTGACTTTCTTGAAGTCTTGAAAGCGCAAAGCATTCCATTTATCACTCGTGGCAGGGAGCACAACTTTCTTTTGATGATCAAATCTTTCTTTGAGATTTTTTCATATGACACTTGGGTCTCTTACAGTCAGATATTCACATTTTAAGCATTCATCAAGATGTCTGCGGATAAAGATCGTCGCCTTTATCTTATCTTGCGACAATATAGAGTTTATTTCTTTAATAGTTTCAGTGAGACCCATTGACTCGGGATGCATCTCAATATCAATAACTCAAGACATATAATTCCTTCCCGTGATATCAAGTGGAATGAACTCAAGTTTTGCAAAATTTGATATGATGATAACTATAACAAAATATAAAAATAATTAGAATCATAATAATTTATTTCACAATAAAATAAAAAAACTTACATTTCAATCATAATAGCTACAAACAAAAGAGGGAAGGTGAACATTAAAATTAAAAGGCCTAGTTAAAATTCGCTTGGATTGATATCTACAACAAAGAGGATAAAAGTATTAATGATGAGGACAATAATAAACTTCAAAAATAGATTAAACATCTTACAAAAATCTTGAACACAAAGCTTCTGGAGATGATGAAAAATTTTGAGAATGAAGAGTGATTGAGAAGTGAGTTATATGGTTTAGAATTCACCAGTTTATAGAGCGAAAATTTGTCATTTTATAGCCGTTTATAACCGTTGGAGGGGAGAGAGAGAAGCAATTTGGATTTTATACAATTAAATATTATAATTAAGAAAATGATAAAATAAATATATTTGTAATATATATATATATTTATGAGCTATAATATAGGCACGTCACTCTACTTGGTGGGTGTTTTGCAGATATAATTAATAAAGTAATAAATATTAAAATAAACATTGGCACACCACGCTACTCGGTAAAGCTTTCAGTGGGTGTTTATACAGATATAAATAATAGAATAATAAAATATATAATATTGGTAGCTTGGGGTTTAATCCACGCAAGCATCAAATTAGAGGTTAGTAAAGATTCATAATCACATCACTTTACTATAAATAGGTGGCAGAGACTCTTTTCAAACATAGTAGTGGTGTTATATGAACATCATTAGTATAATAATTCAGTTTTTCGTAATCACATCACATTACTATAAATAGGTGACAGATCCTCCTTTTATTATCGTAGTGGTGTTATACAAGTATTATAAATAGAATAACTTGTCATTTATTAATATTTTTTTACCTTGAGATAATAGAGGTAGAGGTTGAGACTTGTGATGGGACTTTACCTTGAGCAATGGAAGTAGAGGCTCGTGACAAGACTTTTACCTTAATCTAATGAAGGTAGAGGCTTGTAGTAAAACTTTTTCCCTAAGCTGAAGGAGGTAGAGGCTGGAGACAGAATTAGAGCGATCGTGCTGATAACGTGTTGTAAAACTCCGAGAAATATAACACCAAAACAGAGAATTTTAGAGACAGAATAGAAATAGGAATTCTTATTGATTTCTGAAGTGTACATTGAAATGAATCAGGAAAGGCCTATTTATAGGAAAACTTTAGGGTACTATGCAGTCACTATTATGCAGTGACTACTATGCATGCTTTCGTCATCGCTTGCATCAGCGCATAGTAAAATCACTAATGGTGCATAGTAAAAATTGACAGCCATCGTTTCATAACAACAACCAAAATATTGCATTTTTTTCTCAACAGCATCTCCATTGACAAATGTGGTGATTTCTTCATCTTTGATAGGTGAACAATGAAAATAGATGCTCTGTTTCTTATACTGCTCTTGTTGGATTCTCTGAGGCAAAAGACAAAAAGGTTTGTTTCTTCTTTATTTTTTAGTGTTGCACAGAATAGGCCGTGTGGACCAAGACTGAGTCGACCGGGGTTGTCAATCCCAGTCGACCCAAAATTTAAAAAACAAATTGAAATTAAAATTCAAAAAAGAAATATATCGGGTGATCGGGATTAGCAACTCCGGCCGCGTCCATACATGACAAAAAATATTTGGTTCGCCCGGGTGAACCATAAAACCATCCCGTCAGCACAACGCTGACAGGTCGAGCCGATGTGTCGCTGATTTTTGGGAGATCGATTTTTAAAATTATTATTAAAGATTTTTTTCTGGGGAAAAATTGAGGGCGAAAAGTAGGGTCTTGAATTGAGGCATCTTATAATCTATGTTCGACTGAAAAGTTTGAACTCCAAACCTCTTGGCTGACTAGCAAAATGCTTTGCGCCGTTGAGAGGGGAGAGGTTATATTTTAAAGTGGCTGTACTTTTCATCTGTTACGTTGCTTGTTAGTTGAAACTCTTGTTAATATTAATAGACGTGGGGGAATAGTCCCAATCGTCTTGCTTCAAAAGAAAAGACAAAATGCTTTGCTCTTGAGCAAAGCATCGTATCACTCACAACCTTCCGAACTAAACCTTTGCAAAATTATAATAATCGGTCAATTAATTATGGAACCTAAGTAGTATGAGGGCAATAATCTGGTACTTAAAATATAAACCGTTGTTTGTTAGAGCACTAAACTAAAATCTAATCATGATTGTTGTGCACTTGTCTGTTCTCTCATCTTTTTCTATCAGAAGCAGACACAAACCGACCCCCCATCATTTTATGTACATTGAATCGAATAGGAGAAGAGAAAAGAGAGACAGACTTGGTCAGAAATTATGGCTGATTGGTTCAGCTTTTCAGCTCGGAAGGACCGATTTTTAGAGAACAAATGGTGCAGATAGTCTCTTCCGCGTTTTATTAAAAAGTATTTAACGAAACAAGCTTTGAATATAGATTGTGTATGCACATTAGTTGGATGATGAACAGAAAGCTACTCATTTTGATATTCAAATTTGATCAATTAGTTATTTTATAACACAAGCAAGCATCTTGCAATCACCAAGTGGACCAACTGACTCGACCAACTAGACTTAGGTCTTAATTTTCTCTGAACCTAATTTCAAAGAAAATCTGCATTTAAAAATAGTCAGTACTCTTATATTAAAACATGCTAGCAAAGATTAGGAAAGCTTTTGATACTGAAGGAGCTGCCGGAAGAAGAGTCCAGAGTAAAGTGCTCAGCCGATTGCTGATGTTGGAGCTGGAGAAGCAGTTGATGTTGCTGCTGATGCTGGAGCTGGAACTCAGAGTGTAACTACTGCAAATACTGATGGTGTTGCTAACGCTGGAACGCGTAGAGTTATTTCTGCAATTACTGCAACTCCATTGAGAGTACAAACTGCTGAGGGGGTAGATGTGATTTTGATAGACTGGAGCCTGTAGTTTTATTTGTTGTGAGACACTATTTTGTGTATGAACTAAACTGAGAGAGAACTGTGAAGTGTCATTAGACCACAAAACCACCAAATTCATCAATACAGGGCATTTGCCGAAAACTAAAACTAAACAGAGGCCTAATTGAACAAACAAAATGAATGTTCAACTCAAATTGTCATCCCCACCACCGCCGCCCCCCTCTCCTCCTTCACCGCCGCCGCCGCCACCCTCCGCCGGCTGCCACGCCGACGCCGTAAGCAGCGACAAGTCCTTCCACCCAAGCTTCAAGCAGCCTCCCTCCTCCACCAACGTATACCCTTTCCAAGGGAACATCCCCAGCAACAAGCTCGCCTGCGCGGCCGGACTCCCTTCCAAGCTCACTCGCCGGAACCCCGCCCTCCTCATCTCCTCCCCCCATTTCTCCACCTTCACCTCCCCGTCCTCTTCGGCCCCCCGACAGCCACGATGTTCCTTATCTCCGCCCCGAACAGCTGCCTCTCTACGGCGTGCCTCTCCACGCTCTCCCCTTCCAATCCGTCCCCCAGCGCGTCGAACAACGCCGAGTAGTAATGCAGCGCCTCGACGAACCTCCCTAAAAAATCTCCGGCGTGGCTCAAATCCTGCTCGACGATCGTTATCAGCTTCGGCCGGAGCGCATTCAGCATCCTTAACGTGCCTAAATCGGACCCGGTCACGTCGTAGAGACAATGGTGCATCCAGTGCACTATCGTGACCTCCCGGTGGTCGCGCGGGAAAAACAGGGATGGGTCGGTGATATTTCCGATCTTGCCCTCGACTGGCTGGAACTCGAAAGGGAGGCTGAGGGCAGAGGCGAAGTCGGAGAGTCGGCGGCCGGTGGCTTCTAGAAGCTCGATGGAGGAGCCGATGCCGGTGATGCGGATGGACCGGAGCTTGACGGGTCGGGAGGCGAGGATGTGGAAGAGGCCGGGCCACTGAAGGCCCTGCATTATGTCGAGGTCGACGATGTGGACCCGGTCCTCGCCGTCGAGGGCCTGGAAGATGGCCTGGTTGGCCGTGAAGTGGGAGAATTTTACGAGAGGGGAGATTGAGTTGTAGGACTGGAACGCTTGGGAGATCTTCTGGTTTTGGGACAGAGTCAGGGTTCGGAGAGCCAGAGGGGAGTAGGCCCCGAGGAATGAGCTGACGATCCTCGCGTTGAGCGCGTCGGCGAAGTAGGCCGCCACGCGCTCCGGTGAGGACCCGAACGGGGAGGCCAGCTCGGAGATTTCGGGGAGGAGGTCCCGGGCCTCCGTCAGCTGGTCCCTTGCGACGGCCTCCGCGCACTGGAGCAGCAGGCCTAGCAGGCGGAGGCCCCGGGTTTCTGGGCTTGGGCCGGAACCAGCAGAGCAAGTGCCCGCCGCCGCCGCCGGCTGTGCTGCCGCTGCATCATCGTCTCCCGTCCCCGCAGACGAGGACGCAGCGCTGCTGTGATGCTTCTTTCGCGCCCGAGATTCATCGTCATCGGACGCGAAAGAAGCATCACGGTCGCAATCACATCGCTTCGATCTCATCTCGGTCGCCGGGGCATTAATGGATGACTGAGGGAGGAGCAGGCTCTCTAACATGATGATGCTGATGATGAGGAGAGAATCGGAGGGACAACAAAATGGATGGATGGATGGATGGATGAATGAAGAGGCAGGAGGGGCTGTAGTTTAGTAGCCTATCATTGTTGGGCCAACGCCGTTAACTCGCCGTTCGGCGGCGTCAGCCATTTGCCGTCTGAATGTTTGTCGCTTTCTTGTATTTACTACTAACGAAGGGGGTTTGTTGTCTTGAGTGGGGAGGTTAATTAAGTGATTAATTAGAGGGGGAGTTAATCAGATGTTTAATTTGATGGGATAGGGGGTTGAGATTCTTCGGATGAATCCGGGGCCAGCATTGCAAATCGCTATCATGGCCGTTCCCTGCATGATTGAAGAGGCCAGAAAATAGAAATTGGTGAGGTGGAGGTTTTTTTGGGGCAGACGGATGGATGAGTTTGTTTGGTAGTGTTTGGAGATGTTGTAGAGAGATTTGGATGGTGATTTGAGTGGTTTTTAATATGTAAGTTGGGGGATCACTGTCAGAGTTGAAGCTGAGAAGACCGTCCTCTGGCTGTAACTTGTAAGTAATTTAAAAGTTGTGAGTGTGAAAGATTATACTTGTTGTATAATGAAAGGGTGGAAACTACCTACGGGGTTTCGTTTCTTTGTTGTATGTGTTGAGAAATATGAAGAATTAAATGTGAATTTTTGAGTTGAATTACGACGAGATTCGTTAATAGAATCAATTAGATAATAGTTGGAGTGTGATCTCTTTCCATTGGGGATGAACGTGGTATATTCACATGTTCAATTCCGACTTCGAATGAATGAGATATTCAAGTCTAAAGTTTGCCTAATTCAAAGCCAAAAAGGGACTATAGGTAGCTAAAAGTATTTAGTCCCACATTGACCATGGGATGAAAGTTTGAAGTGTTTAAATAGAAAAAAATGGGAACAAAGGGTGTGGCCTTTGGTTAATTGGGGTTTTCGCGCGCGATTAGGTTGTACTGATATTTAGTATATTGAGATTGACTTATACCAGTAATTAAGGACTCCTTGGACTCAAGAGGTGACTTCCTTTGCCAAAACTAGTCAAGATAAAAGTACAAGACTGAGGACGATTTCTAAGTACAAGACTGAGGAATTTCGTCGTAGGACGATTTCTAAGTACAAGACTGAGGAATTTCGTCGTAGGACGATTTCTAAGTACAAGACTGAGGAATTTCGTCGTAGGACGATTTCTGGAGTATAAGATGGTAGACAATAAGACTGTGATCAGTCAGATGAAAGTTGATAAAAGTACAAGACTGAGGAAGTTCGTCGTAGGACGATTTCTGGAGTATAAGATGGTAGACAACAAGACAGTGATTAGTCAGATGAAAGAGTTCCAACTTATCTTGCACGAGATAGAGGCGGCTGAAGGTATGAATCTACCTGAAACTTTTCAGGTTGATACTATTGTAATGAAACTCCCACCTGCGTGGAGAGATTTTAAGAACTACCTGACGCACAAACGCAAGTTTCAGGTTGATACTATTGTAATGAAACTCCCACCTGCGTGGAGAGATTTTAAGAACTACCTGACGCACAAGCGCAAGTTTCAGGTTGATACTATTGTAATGAAACTCCCACCTGCGTGGAGGGATTTCAAGAACTACCTGACGCATAAGCGCAAACTACCTGACGCACAAGCGCAAGGAGCTGAAGTGGGAAGATCTCATTATGAGGCTTCAAATGGAGGAGGATAACCAAAAGTCCGAGAAAAGGAGCAGTAAGAACTCCTATGAAGCCAAGGCCAATGTGATCAAAGACTCAAAGGGAAAGCGTCTACTTTCAAATGCTTAAAGTGGAAGAAGACTGTCCAAGAGTACAAAGACAAGGTCCAAGAAGGTAAGAACATGCGCTTCAAGAGAACTTGCTACATCTGCAACAAAGAGGGGCATAAGGTGAATTAATTTCACAGCCGTCTCAAAAAGAATAAGAAGAACCATCCACAGGCTAACCTGACCAACCATGTATCGCCAAGCCTTTCAGCTGTGGTATCAGAAGTGAATCTGACGACCAACAATAAGGATTGGTGGGTAGACACTGGGGCTACTCGGCACATCTGTTCTGAGAAATTATTATTCTCTGAATATCAAAAACTAGAGCAAGATGAGCAACTCTTCATAGGAAACTCAGCAGTCTCCAAGGTTGAGGGAAAAGGAAAGGTCATCCTGAAATGGACATCTGAGAAAGAGCTTACTCTGAACAATGTGCTACATGTTCCAAATATCCGCAAGAATCTGATCTCTGGATCAATACTTAGTAAGAAAGAATTTAGAATAGTTTTTGAATAAGATAAATTTGTACTCACTAAGGGTGAGATGTATGTGAGAAATGGTTATCTTGTTGATGGTCTTTTTAAAGCCAATGTTGCAGTGGTGGACAAAAAATCTGTGTATTTGTATCCTCAGCTTATAAATAAAGAAAAGTCTTCTATTTATTTGCTTGAGTCTCCTATTTTATGGCATGCTAGATTAGGGCATACAAATTACAAGTCTTTAAAAAACTTGTCTGATCTAGGATATATTCCTAAACTCAACTTGGAAGAAATTTGCAAGTGTGAGATTTATATTGAGGCCAAGTTTGCAAAAAATTTATTTCACTCAATTGATCGAAATGCATAACCTTTAGGGTTAATTCATAACAATCTGTGTGACTTGAAGTTTATCCTTACTAGAGGCGGAAAAAAGTATTTTATTACTTTTATTGATGACCGTACAAGATATTGTTATGTGTATCTTCTAAACAGTAAAGATGAGGCAATGAATATGTTTATAACATATAAAGTCGAAGTTGAGAATCAACTCAACAAGAGTATCAAGATTCTAAAATCCGATCGAGGCGGAGAATATGAATTAAATGATTTTAGTGAGTTATGTGCTAAATTTGGTATAATCCATCCAACTACAGCACCATATACTCCTCAGTAAAATGGGATTGCTGAACGGAAGAACAGAACTTTGAAAGAGATGGTCAATTCCATGCTCGTAAGTTTTGGAGCTCTGCAGAACCTGTGAGGGAAGCTCTGTTAACTGCAAATTATATTCTAAACAAAGTGCCCCACAAGAAACTTGATCTTGTGTCATTTGAGTTATGGCATGGAAGGACACCTTCCTACCATTACCTCAAAATGTGGGGTACCTTGCAAAGATACTAGCACCATTACCTAAAAAGACTACGTTGGGAGTAAGAATAATGGACTGCATATTCATAGGCTATGCCTTGAATAGTAGTGTCTACAGATTTCTGATTCATAAATCAGAAATACCAAATATTTATGTAAACATGATTATCGAATCTAGAGATGATGTGTTCTTTGAAGACATCTTTCCATACAAACGGGAAACAGATAAGACTTCTAGGAAAAGAATACATAAGATGGCGTTTAGGGACGAAAGCCCCGAGGAACCGATTGTTAATGCGGGATTTGAACCAAGAAGAAGTCAGAGATCTAGAATCATAAAATCTTTTAGTTCAGATTTCATAGCATACGCTATTGAAAGCGAGCCTCAAATATTTAAAGAGGTTATGTCTACCCCAGAAGCATAAATGTGGAAAGAAGTTATAAATAGCGAAATAAAATTCATACTAAGTAATCATACTTGAGAATTGGCAAACTTGCCTCCTGGCAGTAAACCAATTGGGTGTAAGTAGATTTTAAAAAGAAAATTAAAACCTGATGGATCTATCGATAAGTACAAGGTTAGATTAGTAGCCAAGGGCTATCGACAAAAGGAAGGACTTGACTACTTCGATACGTATTCACCAGTAATAAGAATAACCTCCATTCGGATGTTAATTGCAATTGCATTATTGCATAACTTAGATATCCATCAAATAGATGTCAATACTGCATTCTTAAATGGTGAATTAAATAATGAAATATATATGGAGCAACCTGAAGGATTTATAATCAAGGGCTAAGAACACAAAGTGTGTAAATTGGTAAAATCCTTATACGGTCTAAAACATGCTCCAAAATAATGGCATGAGAAATTCGATAGTGTTATGATCAAAGATGGATTTACTATCAATGAATGCGATAAGTGTGTTTACACTAAAATAGTTGGAAAAGCATGTATCATTGTTTGTCTTTATGTAGACGACATGTTGATATTTGGGACTAATATTGAAATTATTAAGTCCATTAAAAGAATATTATCCAACAGTTTTGACATGAAGGATCTGAGAGTTGCTGATGTAATTTTAGGAATTAAAATCATAAGAACTCCAGATGGAATCAGTCTATCTCAATCTCACTATGTGGATAAGATGATGAAAGATTCAAGGATCATGGGACAAAGGAGAATACAAATCCTTTTCTCCCACACATCCACCTTCGTAAAAATACAGGAACTGGAGTACGCTAGTTGGAGTATTCTCAGATTATCGAAAGTCTAATATATTTAATGAATTACACTAGACCCGATATTGCTTACGCTGTAAGTAAATTAAGCAGATACACTACTAACCCTAGTGATGATCATTGGACTGCTCTACTATGAGTATTAGGTTACGTATCACATACCAAGGAATATGCCTTGAGATATGGACAGTATCCACCTGTACTTGAAGGATACAGTGATGCTAATTGGATTGCAGATTTTGAGGAATTAAAATCAACTAACGGATACGTATTTACTCTAAGAGGAGCAGCAGTATCTTGAAAATCTTTCAAACAAACATATATTGCCCGTTCCACTATGGAATCGGAATTCATGGCCTTAGATAAGGCCGAAGAAGAAGCAGTATGACTTCAATAATTTTTGAAAGATATATCATTATGACAAAAGCCAGTGTCCGCTATATGTATACACTGCGATAATCAAGCAGCTATATCTAGGGCACAAAATTTTATATATAACGGTAAGTCTAGACATATCGTCGTAGACATAATACCGTTAAGCAGTTGCTCTCAAATGGAATTATTTCTATTGACTTTATCTCAGCAAAAGAAAATATAGCGGATCCGCTTACCAAAGGTTTAAGTGGAGAGCGTATAAACTGCGCATCGAGGGGAATGGGTCTAAAAGACTAACCTTACCGAGTCAGCTTAATGGAAACCTCACTTAGCGACTGGAGGTCCCACGGACTAAGTTCAAGAGGAAAAATTAGTTATGATTGACTCAGCAATTAAGCACTTAGGAGTTTGACTCCAATCCATTCCTAAAGTGCACACAAGTGCTTTCTACAAGTAGATTAAGGATAAGCTTAATGTTTTTAATGATACCTATATCTTGTTATTAAATAAGTGGAGTAGAGTAGACTACTCTTAATAGGACGATCACTTATGTGAGTATAGAGTTGAGTCAGCTCTTTGGGAATTTCTATGGAGGCTGTTATTCCCTAAAGATACTTTCTGAAACTAAGAATGTCCAGGGCCAAAATGGACACAATCGAGAACCAAATTTGATTTGAAAAGTTACTATGTGAAGCTCGTTGACTTGGCTTACACTAACGACTAACAGTTCAAGACTCAGTTCACTGATTAGCTAGTAAGTCCGATAAAGTTTTCTCTATGAAAGGTTCAAGACCTAGTTCACCTATCGTGATGCGGTTTCTTTTAAAGTACCTTTCACTATAGAGTCAGTCTCTTTGTGTGTCAATTCCTTGAATCTCCATTCATTGTGGTGATTTGTTGGGAAATATGAAGAATTAAATGTAAATCTTGTTGGCCCAAAGGCCATTAGCCCGACATTTTGATGATAACAAACCATATTTAGTTATATTTTTAACAAGTTTGTTTAAATAAGTTTCAGGTAAAAATCACAAGAAAATTGACGGCTCCAACACAAGACTCACACTTTTGGACGCCGCAAAGATTTGGATCCCCGAGCCCAGCACAATAGAAGCGCTCCATGATCAATCAAGAATGAAGACTTTTAAGATTTGTATTTTTTCTTTTTAGTTAGAATTTTTAGTTGATTTTGTCAAAACCTAGATGATAAAGGTAGATTATTTTGGGATTGTCACACACACACTTTTGGTATTGCTTCATGCCTTCAAACAAATTTTTTATTCAAAATTTCTAACCTAGTTTTTGGAAAAACAAGTTTGAAAACATCATGTTTAGAAAAACGAGTTTTTGGGAAAAACCGGTTTTCATATAGAAAAAGGATTTCTAACAAAATTAAGTTCAAACATTTTTAATGTTGATCTATGATCACACTCTGGTATTTATAAGTCTAGAACTTCATTTTGTATATTCCCAAATCCGCAATATTTGACCATTAGTATAGCCATCACCTATTCACCCCCCCTCTAGGTGATTTCAAATCTTTGAGTTGAATTATGGCGAGATCCGTTGATAGAATCAATTGGATAATGGTTGGAGTGTGATCTCTTCTCATTGGGGATGAACATGGTATATTCACATGTTCAATTCTGACTTCAAATGAATGAGATATTCAAGTCTAAAGTTTACCTAATTCAAAGCCAAAAGGGGACTAAATGCAGCTAAAAGCATTTAGTCTCACATTGATCATGGAATGAAAGTTTGAAGTGTTTAAATAGAGAAAAATGGGAACAAAGGGTGTGCCCTTTGGGTACTTGTAGTTTTCGCGCGCAATTAGGGGAAACCATGCACACACAAGCACGCACGCGCCGCCGCCGGCGGTGACAGCCGCCGCCTGTGCCGGAGCCGGGCCAGGCTCGGGCTCGGGTTCCCTACCCGGTCCGGTTCTTTTTGAACCTGTCTCACGGGAATGCGTTACAGCAGATCGCACCCGCTCCGCCATCCGAATCTGAACCGAAACTGCGACTGCGCAACAGCTGACGGGAAACTGCCGCGAACAGTTAGGTGATTTCTGTCTAAAACGAACCGTTGCAACGGTTCAGACCGAACCGTTGCAACCGTTCGGTCAGAAACGGACGGATTTGCCCCTCCCGGAGCACTATAAATAGCGCTCCTTTTCTCTTATTTAAACACACAGCAAACAGAAAAGCAGAACAAGTTCCTTCTTCTGCATTCTGAAGTGGGAATTCTGCAACTCAGATTCTGAAGTGATTTCCAATAGGAAGTAGAAATTCTGCAACTCGGATTTCGAAGTGACTTCCAACAGATTCTGAAGATTCGTTCTAAAATAAGGCTCAGAAAATTCAACAGAAGAAGAATATTCTTCTATCTTTTTCCTTTCTCTATAGCGGGTGTTCCTCCTAAGTAAAGTAAATATTCTCCCTGAAATTTGTCTTGGTCTTGCTGCTTTGATAATCCTTTGAAGGTACTGGTTAACTACGATTCGACCGTACGATGATTTGATAGTACTATCTAAATACCGTGAAGAAGTGTTGTATCTTGGTAGACCAGCGTCCAGTAGCCCGTTAGCACCGTAGCGGGGGACGTAATTGTCTTAAGGATATTCGCTATAAGCGTACCTCACTTCAAGTACTGTATAAGTGAATTAATTTTCTTTATACAGGAGTTATACTGATATTCAGTATATTGAGACTGATTTATACCAGTCTAATTGGTGTTTAACCAAGGAAGGTAATTGAAAGGTGGTTCTGTAATTAAGGAACGTTCTATTGAACGGAAAACCCCCCACCTGATATTCACCGACCTAGCCAATTAGATCGGTGATATTGATTAGTTGTCATATTTAATCAATCTTTTCTAGTGTCTCATACCACTGGCAGTTCATGCCGGAGCTCGCATTTCGGTCAAACCCATCCGAACATGGCATACGGGTATCATGATTCAAACGAGAGAGTGACCAAATAACAAGCGTTCCTATCGTCATTATTTTTTATCCTGTTTTATTTCGTTAATTGGAGACCCAATAGTTAAGGAGCTCTAGTCATGTGGGTGTACCCCGTGCATACCTGGGATCACGCCTTAAACAGACCCCTGGCACCTGAGACCCGGGCCAGCCCGCTAAGGTTGTAACAAGTAACGAAAAATGGGAGCTCATCGAGCAATAACAGACGGTAGCCAACACTATCCCGTCCCCAGCATTGGAACAATAATGGATCCAGATATTCACCTGACAAGATCAAATCAACCGTCTAGTCTCTCTATCCCTATATTATATTTATTTAATTTGAATTACACAGTGTATCAGGAATAAAAACAGCGCATGGTACATGTAACACGATAACATGACATGAACTCTGTTGATAGCATGAAACAAGATAACGGAAAATAGGAGATGTGGGATTCTAGAGGTAGTCTCTGTGGCTTAGATCCACGTGGCACTTAGTTCTACACATCACATATCAACAGCGCTCTTATCCAATAACGAGAATATTAATATCGGTAAAAGGGAACAATCATGTAATGGAAAAACAGGAACATACATGTTGCAATATCCATGTGATATGAACAATGATCTATATGACAGGAATACAAAAACAATCAACGCATGTATACCGGTGAGTCTATGTAACAGTGGTATAAGAATATGAAATAACTGTGTATAGAGTATTCACATAACGATGATACGACTATATTAAATAACAGTCTTCAATGGAATAGCGTATCCATGTATCAGTAGTACATGAATGTAAAATAATAATGTCATATGTAACGGTATTTATGTGAATGTGATATATGTACATGAAATGGTTGTGTCTGGTGCGCTAGTATATCTATGTTATGATGCTATAAGTGCATGAATAATATAGTGTTTAGTATAACTAAGTATCCCTGTAATAGGTGTACATGAATATGTAAATAAATGTAATCTAGGTAAAGTGATATCAAAATATATAAATAATAGTATTCAGTGTGAGTCAAGTAACATTGGCCATAATAGGGTAATATCACAGAGATCATCGTGTGTCAAATATTCATATTTGTAATAACGACTACAATATTATTAAGATGATAAATATCACAAATTATCATAAATAATTGTCTATTTTACTTATATATTTATTAATTAATTTACTCATTTAAATTACTAACTTATTAATCCCAATATTTAGATAATTCATCTACATTTAAAGAAATCAAGAAAAAAAATAAACAATTATTTTATCAATTATGTTTGAAGAATAATCAAGCATATTTTAATTATGATGATTTCCCGACAATCACAGTTTATTAAATAACATTTACAATGATTTACTGATTATTACAATTTAGTAAATAAAATAATCAATCAATTTTAATAAACCTGATAAAATATAATTTCTAAATGAAAAACACTCACATAAGTGGTACAAGAATGTAACTCATCTTTCTACGGTCACAATGGCTCCAGAATCATCCAATTCGGAGTCCGGATGCTCCAGATATAGCCCAAAAACTAAAATCAATAAACATGGGTTTAATATGTAATAATAATATCTAAATTATAAATATTCCAATTTATCAAGGGGTTTTATGTAAAATTACCTTTCACTCGTTTTAAAATAGGTTCAGGTTGCTAACGGGTCAGGTTTCCTCTTAACCCGAAACCCAAATCCAATAATATAGGTGGTTTTGGGTTAAAGGGTTAATAGGTATTAGGTAAGTGGGTTGAGATTCAATAGAAGAGATAGAATCAGAGAATAAGAGAGGAGAGAGGGGGGTAGGGCAGGGTTTGCTACCTTGGGCATGGTCGCGCGGTTATGCAGCCAGGCAGCCCCTGGCGGCAACAGCCAGAGCGCCGTCGTCGGTGGTCAGGTTGCAAAAGGAGAGGGGGGAGAGAGAGATTTGGAAGGAGATAGGGAAAAAAGAAGAAGAGGAGGAAGAGGAGAAAAAGAGTGGTTAGTCAGGAGGTTGGGCGATGCCACAGTCGCCAACGAGGTCAGGGACAGAGAGGCGCGGGCCAAGGTGGATGCTGGAAAAGAAATTGAAGGAGAAAAAGAAGTGAGAGAGAGAGAGAGAATAAGAGTGAGAGTGAGAGAGAGCTTGAAAGAGGATAGGAGAGAAAAGAATGGAAAGATAGGGTGGGGGCCGACTATGCCTGGCCAACAGTAGCCCTGACCGTCGGCCAGTGGTGGGCAGAGAGAGAAAGTTGTGAAGGAGAGAGGGAGTGTTTGAGAGGAAGATAGAGTGAGACTAGGGGGAGAGAGAGAAAGTGTTAGAGAGAGTAAATGTTATTGGGGAAAGAGAGAGTGTGAGTGATTTATGGAGAAAGAAAGAGAAGGAAGAGGCGGTGGCGAAAATCGACTAGCTTGATGGGGAAGGAAAGAAGAATTGGAAGAGAAGAAGGAAATAAGAAATTTAATATTATTGTAGTTGGTCAAAATTTGACTTAACAGTTCCAAAAAAATCTGCAAAATATATAATATTATCCCGAGGAATAATGTGAAATCAAATTTTAGAAATTTTATCTGGTTTGCAAATTAAAATTCCTAAAATACATCGCTGATACCGGTTAACACCGGTTCAGCCGAATTTTCGATTAATTCAGAAAAATCTTCAAAAATATGCTAAAGTAGAAAATATGATTTTGAAGAACAGTATGAAAGTGAATTACAGAAAATCAACTCTAATTATAAATTAAAAATCATAGAGTTAATTATTGGTATCAGTCTACCCCAGATGCGGAGATTTCTCAAATAATCTAGAAAAATTTCAGAAAATTATGAAAAATCTAAAATATTATAAAATAATATTTAAAACAAAAATCAGCTTAATTTGACTATCATAAAAGGTCAAATCAAGTTTGAACACCGTATCGAGTACTGATACTGTGATACTTACATCAAGGATCAAGGGGTTATAGGGTCCTTCTATGGTTGATCTATTGGTCGACCGAGATTTTCAATATCTCTTGACAATCTCAGTTGGTCAATCGCTCGGTCGACCGATACCATCTCCTGCAGCTGAATTCTTCTTGCAGTTAACTAGATGGTCAACCGCAACTCCTTGCGCATGTTTTGTGCTTGACCGGTCGACCACCCAGTCGACTGATTTTCTATTTTCAACTGAGAACAGAGCTTCTTATTCACTTTTGAACTCCGATCTCTCTGTATTCTCATCTCTAGCAAGTTAAAAAAACTCTACCTTTAAGATTTTACACTCTCTCTCCCTCCACAAAGCTCATCAAAATATCATAAATGGAGCTTTCTAGTGAGTTCTAAATTCAATTCAAGTTCTCACTATAATATGTCCTCGAAAAGAGAAAGAATAAATTTTAAAAAAACTTGCAAAAGATTTACATTTTACGGGGTGTCAACCTCAAGATAAATATAGATTTTGATATTTTGTTGATACATTATTAATAACAGAGTAAAGGTAGTTGCTTCCTAGTTTTCTTCTCATAAAGGTTGAGGGACAAAATGTAAACACATTTGAGCAAAATTGATTTTAAAAAAAAAATCTAGTAACAATATTACAACAAGGTCGCAAGTTCATGAAAAATCTCCCTATTTCTCGCTCGAGAAGGATATAACTATTCATCTTTCTCACTATGGGTTTTGAAGTTTCATCCTTCTTTTCTATAAAATGTCATCTAAATTATGCAATTTTTTGTGTTTCTTTACAATATTGAACTGTATATTTTAGTAAAATAACTGTTACGATTTTACTTTATTTTCAAGAAAAGATGATGGTAAGAAAATTCAATTGAGTCAGAGAAGACGATGACTTGAAGCAGAAGAAGCAAATCAAAGTGGAACAGTTTTCTTTTGGGGCGCCTATGAGTTTCTATTTCTGGAGGACTACAAATAGAATTCAGATTCTATTCAATTAAGGTTTATTTTTAAAGATTGAAGTATTTAAAATTCTTCTAAATCAAGGAGATCAACTCCAAATAGGATTGTTCAAGATTATTCAAGCATCCAATGACTAAGATCATTTCATAGTCTAAATAAGAGCTGTATTATAAAATCATATAAATAAAAACTGTAATCGAGCATTGTAAATTAATCTCAAGTAAAGAAAACCAGAAGAAGCCAAGAAAGAGAGGAGCAATGTGAAGGTGCATAGAGAGAATGTATACTCTTCTAATCTAAGTCTACATTCAAGCGGAAGGTGAATACTCTTATGGGATCAAGAGGAAGCTGGATCTCTTTATATCTAGTTTATTAATGAAACACTCTCAAGTTCTCTTCTCGTGAACGTAGGCCAAATTTGGGACAAACTATATTAAATTCTCGTATTATTTCTTATTACTCTTATGTCTAGGTATTGCTAGTTTGCTTACAACAGTTTTTCTTTTTACAAGTATCATCATATTATCAAGTTTCGCAAATAGATCCCGGGTAACAATTTGTATCATAGCCTCGATTTGTTATAACAATTAGCATCAGAGCTAAAAGTTGATGAAGAAAATATGTCAAAAATATGAAGTTCTACGATAAAATTCGAGGTCGAGAAATTCAATGGTAAAAGAAACTTCAAATTATGGCAAAAGAGGGTGAGGGCGTTGCTAGTACAACAGGGTCTTCACAAGATCTTACAGGAAAAGTCAGCAAAATCTGCAGGTACATCAAACGAGAATTGGGATAAGACGGATCTAAAGACGGCAAGCATGATCCAACTATATCTCACAAAAGAGGTTATGTATAACGTGATGGGTGCGGCTACAGGATTGTGGTCAAGATTAGAGACATTGTATATGATGAAAAGCCTCTCCAACAGGTTGTATCTCAAAAATAACTATATAGGTTACGTATGAAGGAAGGAAGTGGTGTTGGAGCATCTATACTTCTTCAACAAGGTGATCAGCAAGCTTCTAGGTGTTGATGTCAAGATCGATGAGGAGTACAAGGCGTTGATACTTCTTAATTCACTTTCATAGTCATACGATCATATCGTCACCACCATACTCTACAGTAAGAAAACTTTTATCGTGGAGGAGGTCACATCAATTCTCTTACCTAATGAGATAAGAAAAAGACAAAGATAAAAGGAGCAAGAAAGATCGAGTTTGTTGATCATGAGAAGAAAATGAAGAGAAGGACAAAAAAGTGTCAGATCTCGAAGGCATGTCACTTTTGTCAGAGAGGATCATTAGAAGAATGACTGCAAACATCAACAAGAGTGGCTGAAGAAGAAGGGCCAAGCTACGGAGGCAGACTTAGCAAGCGGTGTTGACATCAAAGTATTAATAACTTCTTATGTTAAAGATAACACTTCTCAATGTAAAGACTGAATATTTGATTCGGGTAGTACGATTCATGTATGTTCTCAGAAGGAGCTGTTCAATAACTCTTTGGTTGCAAATGAGGAAGGGATTATCAAGATGATGGATGGTTCGATTTGTAAGGTCATTAACACTGAGACAGTCAAGATTACAGAAAGAGATAAGACGATGCGTGTTCTAGAGGTAGTCTGGTATATCCCGGAGGAAAGGTATAATCTAATATCCATGAGGGTGCTCAACGAAGAATGATGCCATATCAAGTGCAACAAGGTATCATCACAGTTAGCCTTGGGGACATGGTAATCCTGAAAGGAGAAATGTGTGGAGAGTTGTACAAGCTGAAAGAAGAAACTTAGTTCGAGATTAAGTTTCAGAGATAAGCTTTGAAAAGTGCTCACCGCGAGGTGGACGTTCAAGAAAGACTACAATAGGACGTGAACCGAGTCAAAGTGTTGCGGAAAAGAGAAAGGGTGCTTTCGGCCAAGGTCCGAGATGGCCCAAGCTATGATGATAATTCCGCCAAAGGCCCCAGGGAGAGGGAAAAGAGTTAAAGGCTTCACGATATTGCTACAACAAAAAAAGAATTAAGGTAGTACTTTAAAATCTCAAGATGTTTTATTAAAGATTTGAAAAGCAAGTCAAGATAGTGATTGTTAGGATTTTGTCTTGTTTTTAGGAAGAGATGATGGTCCAGGTTAGATCAATTTAAATCTAAATTAATTTAGGTTTTTGGGCTCATTTCTTCTTTGTCTTTATTAGTAAAGGCTTGCATACCATTAAATATTAAAATGGGTTAAATAGCAGAGTTTAATATAAAATAAATATGAGAATGTGAAAATAAATATACAGTATTAGTGAACAATCAATAGTACAAGAAAATCCAATTGAGTTGGAAAGACGATGGCCTGAAGAATAAGCAAATCAAGTTAGGGCAGTTTTCTTCTGGGGCACTTACGAGTTTTCTTTTCTAGAGGAGTACGAATAGGATTCAGATTCTCTTTAATGAAGATTTGTTTCTAAAGACTGAAGGATTTAGAATTCTTTTAGATCAAGGTAATCAATTCTAGATAAGATTGATCAAGATTCTTCAAGCATCCAATGGTCAAGATCATTTCATAGTCCAAATAGGAGTTGTATTGTAAAATTGTATAAATAAAAATTGTAACCCAGCATTATAATCAATCTCAAGTAAAGGAGATCAGAAGAAACCAAGAAAGAGAGAAACAAGATGAAAGTGTATAGAGAGAAGATATATTCTTGTAATCTAGGCCTAGATTCAAGAGAAAAATGAATACTCTTATAGGATCAAGAGGAAAATTAGATCTCTTTGTGTCAAGTTTATTAATAAAACTCTCTCAAGTTCTCTCCCCATAGATGTAGGTCAAGTTTGAGCCAAATCACATTAAATCATCGTTTTATTTCTTATTATTCTTTTATCTAGATATTGCTAGTTTGCTTTACAACAGTTTTTTTGCAAGTATTATCATATTGTCAAGTTTCGCAAATGTCGATCCCGAGAATAACAATTGCTATCATAGTGCCGATTTGTTACAACCATAACAAGATAAGAAAATAGGATAGCTTTAATTCTATTTTTTTTTTTACCTTTTAAGAAAAGTGAAGAAGTGGAGAGATGAGTGTCTCGTCACATTCATTTAGAATGATACAAGAAAATACAATGAAAACTGCATAAAGAAACAAATAGGAAGTAAGGATTTTAATCTCATTACAATTGTAATGTAATCATGATGATAAATGTGATTGGGGCAATCTTTCAAGAAATTTCTTTGAAGAAAATATACTATTCATGAAAAAATATTAATAAGAGAGTTTGGTAGCGGGGGTGCTATATCCTCAAATGATTCAAGGTCTGTTTTGTAAAATGGAAGTGACGAAAGAAAGAAGAGAGGGATGAAGATAAAATAAAAAGGAAAAGCCTCTTTCTTCTTTCCCTCTCTCATTTGTTTGGACAAGTTTGAAAGGAGGAAAAGGGGGGAAGACCCCAAAAATAATCGGCAGAAAAAACCCTAAAAATTAACCTCGTCATACTTTGCAGCGTCCACTTCCTCGTTGTCGACCTCGACCTCGACATCTAGCTCCTCACCGTCGACCTTAACACCCAGCTCCTCATCTTCGACATTGACATCGACACCAACTCCTCGCCGTTGACCTTGACCTCCAGCTCCTCGCCATAACCTCTTTTGACCTCGACATCTAGCTCATTGTTGTTGATCTCAACATCCAGTTCCTTGACATCTAGCTCCTCGTCGTCATCCTCCTCTGTGACGTTGACCTCGACATCCTTGTTGTCCTCTGTGATGCTGAGATTGATGACAAGGGAGCCTGGGAAGGAGATGGAGAGCGAAAAAGAGATGGTGGGAGGAGAGCGATTAAAAAATAATAAAAATTCCTTTATCTGCGTGCTCAATTGCTCTTCGGCCCATTTTTTAGCTTTGAAGATTTGCTCTCTTCCGCCACATAGGTCGCTAGCTAAGCGTCAGCTTTTCTTCCAGGAACCAAACACTAGAAGAAGAAAAAGAGGCTCTCTTCCAACAAAACAAGCATGCCCTCAGAAGATGACTACGGTGATTTGAAGCCCATCATATGCGCCAAAATTCTACACGACCAACAATGAAATGAGATGGTAACTAAATCTCACTCTCCTTCAATAATCAGTTCAAACACATGACAAACACGTTAATTACTCATCGGTTCCAAAGCAAAGTATACAAGAGAGAAGCATCCAACAATTATTGAAGTCCCAGGGAACTCAAAATTTTATTGGCCTTCATTTAGGGCGTGTTTGTTTCACCGTAAAAGTCTGTAAGTCGCAACTGACAATTACAATTTATGACTTACGGTGTTTGTTTGAGCTATAAGCCGTAAAATACACATTTATCCCACTTACGATCCACTTGCAAAACAAATAGTTAATTTTTGTGATCATGCAAATGTTGGCCCAAAAGGTTACACTCTCCATTTATTTAGAGTTTTGATGATAACAAAACAAATAAGTGCTATATGGTACTAATTAGTTTGTTAAGATAAGTTTCAGGTTTGTACCATATTTGAAGGCCATTGCTTAGCTATTGCAAGAATTTCTAGGTTCATGAAGCAAAGAAGGCTTTTTGCACATCAAGGAAGGAACATAGAAGAGAAGGCTCTAGCAAGGCATCGCATGGCTCAAGACTTCTAACTTGCTCAAGATAATCTATTAGATTTGTTTTTAATTTAGAATTTTGTTAAAGAATAGTGAATAGGTTTGAAGCTCTTTCACACACGTTTTTGCGCACATCTTGTTTCCTAAAATAATTAGTTTGTATACAATTTTCAACCTACAAACTTATTTTGGTATTGGAATTTATGACAAAAACTTTGATATACATATGTTTCATGAATATAGGATTATGCTTCAAATGTTTAAATATCATGTTTTTGTATTTGGAAGAAGTTTTGGACAAAACGTATTTTCTAGTCAAAATCCAAGTTTTAGAAAATACAGTTTTTGGTTTTTGGTAAAAATGATAAGAGTCAAAAATAGTTCATATTGATTGATATTTGAGCTAAACTTTTTACCACATGTTTATATATCAATGCAAAATTATAAAACTATTTTTGGTGATTTTTATGAGTGTTAAAAGATTTTTCAAAATATTTTTAAAACTATTTTTCTGTCCATTCCAGACTTCATCCAGTCGACTAAGTCTTCTGACTAGTCGACTTGGCTAGAAGTCGGTCGACCGGTTCGGTCGACCGACGTGCACAAATCTGTGCACATTTGGAAGTCTTTGGACGGTCGACCGTCCCGGTCGACCGGTCTGAGAGCAGAGCTCTCTATTTGTTTCGGTCGACCGGGCCGGTCGACCGTAGCCTGCAACGGCTATATTCCTTTGTACTAGCGGTCGACCGGGCCGGTCGACCGGACTAGCCGTTTGAACAGTAACGGCTAGTTTTCTGAGCAGATTTATTTTTGTCCTTTTCTCACTTAAGTGTGTTTAAGTGACATGTTTTGGTTTTAATACTTTCTGATTAGCCTTAAAAATGTTTTATCTTCTAACCCTAACCCTCTCCTATAAATAGGGGTGTTTGGGGAGAGATTGAATTACTAATTATTACTAGAAAAATTCTCAAAAATTTCCAAAAGTTTAAGGCATTCAAAAGATTTGGTTTCTTGGTTTTTGTGCTGAAATTCTCTCTCATTTTCTGAAGTGTTTGCAAGAATTCTCTGATTTCATTTTTTTTTCTCCTTACACACAAGAGCTTCATTCCTACTCATTATTTCTCTAAGGACCTTTGTAAGGGAAGAGAATTTTGCAAGAGAGAGTTTGTGGTCTTTTGACTACTCAGAGATTGCTTGTACTTGAGATTGTGGAGTTGGGTACTCCGGTGTATTTGTGACATCTTTGTGATAGTGGAAGTGGTTGGAATCCTTCTGGGGAAGGCGGGGAAGTAGAGCTGGGTGCTCGAACCTCGATAACAAATCTTGGTGTTTGCGTTTGGTTTACTTTTGCTTGTTCTTGCTCTACTTTCATTGCTATTACTACTTGCTCTTAATTGTCATTGCTATATTCACTTGCTTTATGAGATTGTTGCTCCATATTTTTTAATTGTGCATTGATTAGCATTATCACCTATTCACCCCCCTCTAGGTGATTTTCAGCAAATCTCACTTACAGCCCACTTGCAGCACAAACAATTAATTTTGCCGTCATGCAAATTTGTATTGCAGACAATTAATTGTAATTAGATTAAAGTTTTATTAGATTAATCTTTTTGATTTATGAGATTTTTTAATCATTAGATTAAATATAATTATTAGATTAAAGTTTTTATTAATAATTTAATTATTATTAATATTAGAATCATTTTTATTACTAGATTATTCTTTTTTATTACTAGATTAATATAATGTATTCCACTTAATTATAATTCTTACATTAGTAATATTAATATAAATTTAATAAGTTTTGATTTTTAGATTAAAATATTAATATTAATATTTAATATATTTTAATTTTAATATTTAATTATTTACTAATTTTAATAATGTATTTAATTTAATTTTTAATTATTTAAAATTCTTAATTATTATTTTTAATATTTATTAGCATTTTTAATATTTTTAAATTACCAAGCAGTTAATTTTTTGTAATCAATTTTTTCACTTACGACAATTAAAACTGTAAAATATAATACACTTTCTCACTTAAAATTTTACATTATCAACTAAACACCGTAAAATTTACTTGCATGTAACTCGCTTATAAATGTAAAAGAGTTTATCACTTACGCTTACGGCCACTTACGACAACCAAACAGGCCCGAAAAAAGTTTGTGTATTTTCAACAAAGATCCGCATTTTGTTTATTTGGGATCATTGAACAAAAGCAATAGTGATACACAAACCCTAAATCTGTAAATCCGGTCAATGTGATATAATATTTATTGCATGGATTAACAAGAAAAAAGTTAGAGGAAAGATTTTCTTTTTTCTTTGTTCTCTTTGTTGATGATCTATCACCGATTAAACGACAGATAAACACCAAGTCAAAGACTTGGTAGAGGAAGCAGAAGCGTAGAAAATCTACAACTAGCAAGCAATCACCATACAACTAAGAAATACAAGATTTATCGTGATTCAGCAATGTGCCTACATCCATGAGAAGGAGGGAAGAAATATTTATTGAAGAAAATACAAGAGTTACAATGAGATCTCTCTCACAACTCTCAATAGCGAAATTTTAGAATTTCTCTTGAATTCTTGACATACTTTCAAAAGGCCATCCCTGAGGGGTTTATATAGGTATCTGGGATGATCCTAGTCCAACACAAACTCAAATCAGCACCTCCTTAGAGAAATAGGAAACTTGTATCCAAACCAAAATAGGAGACAAATTAGTATTAGGAAACTTTTAAAAACCTGAATTCTTCTTTAATGAATATGAGGCACTCCAAATACTTACAATCTCCATCTTGACTTACGTTCATTGAGTCCCTCCGTAGAAATTGGCCTCTGTTTCATTCTCCTTCTTCCTCTTTCCTTTTGTGACTTCACATGGCTCCCTCCCAAGAGCCTATTCGCGACTTTACCTTTGGAGAACCTTGATGAAGTTCAGAGATGCTCTGAACTTCTCTACAGGGATGGTTTTCGTCATCATATCTGATGGATTCTTCTTCGTGCTGTCTTTATCAAATCGATCACCTTATAATCCACGACCCACTGACATATCTTGTGAAATCTCACATTAATGTGCGTCGTCCACTTGTGATACCTGTGATCTTTAGCGAGATGAATAGCACTCTGGTTGTCGCAATGGACCCGAACTGACTCCTTTATGATACTTAGGGGCTGTTTGTTTCGCGTAAAACGCAGTAATTCGTAAATGACTTACAACCCAGTTATAACTACGGCATTTGTTTGGACCGTAATTCGTAAAAGACTTACGCAACTCAACTGCCACTCACTTACAGCCCAGTTACAGTTAATTTTGTGGTCATGCAAATTTGTATTATTTTTTATATTAATATTAAATTTTTTTAATATTTAACATTTTTAATATTTATTTGCAATATTAAAACTTTTTAAATCACAAAATAGTTAATTTTGTGGCCAACTTTTTCACTTACAACTTGCACATTACGACAACCAAACAACGTAAAATACAATACACTTTCCCACTTATAACTTTATACTACAACCAAACACCGTAAAACTTATATGCATGTAATTTATTTACAACTGTAAAAGACTTTACCAATTACGACTTACGAATTACCACCAATTACGATAACCAAACAGGCCCTTAACGTCTCAACCAATCCTCTCAACCTCAAAGCTTCCTTTGACAGCTCAACTGTAGCCATGTACTTCGCTTCTGTCATTAAAAGAACAATTATATCTTGCAACTCTACCTTCCAACTAATGACACACTCAGCTATTGTGAAACACATAGCCTGTCGTAGATCTTCGCTGATCAAGATCTCCTGCATAATCTGCATCAACATAGCCTTATATTAACCTAGGCTTCCTCGTTTCTGATCTCTGAAATACCAAACCTAGTTTCGCAGTCCCTCGCAGATATCGTAGCACCCATTTCACTGCTTTTCAATATTGTTTTCCTGAATTTGACATGAACTGACTTACTGTACTAACTGCATAGGTTAAGTCAGGCCTAGTGCAGACCATCACATACATGAGTGATCCCACCGCACTCGCATATTGTACTCGAGACATCTCTTCCTCCTCTTCCGATGATTGTGGACATTACTTGGAGGATAATTTGAAGTGACCTGCCAAAGGAGTGGTGACTGGTCTTACTTCTGCCGTGTTGAATCTCTCCAACAATTTAAGAAAATAGTTCTTCTTGTAGGATCACCTAGAGGGGGGGTGAATAGGTGATGGCTAATCTAATGGTCACTAAATGCCAAATAATGCGGAATTAAAAATTATAATAACCTAAACTAAACTCTTACACTAAACACCACGTATAACACAAGAGTGTTGCCGAATTTCCCGTGAAGGGCTCTGGACAAACTCCTCTAGATTCCTCTAGATAAGGGTTGAGGTGCCGCGTTGGCTCTCTTGGTTGAATACAAGTGTTAGCAAACAATCCCAAGTATATACAATATGAGCACACAATATATCAAGCATATAAGTGTAAGGACAATAATAGCATGCAAGATATACACAAAGAGACAAAGAGAGAGAGAGTGAGCAATCGCAAACACAAGGGATTTGTTTCGAGGTTCGAGCACCCTTGCTCTACATCCCCGCCTTCGACACACGAAGGATTTCCACTATAATCGATCCCACCGGATCACTCGGTGCCGCAACACCTACAACTCTCGGACTCCCTAGTCCGTACACACCGCAAGCCCCACAAGCTCGCCGAGGCCGCACCTCAAACCAAGAGTTCACACACGAACTCTAAACAACCGCGAACGCACTCGTCCGTCTCCTCAAGAAATAAGAAATGATCTCTTGGTGATCTAAACACTTTGATCACCAATAAAAACTCTCACAACAAAACCCTATAGGTAGATATAGCAATGGATAGCTCAAGTGGGTGTGTGAGAAAACAAGGATGAAAATTGTGGAGGAAAACTCAAAGAATCACTTTTAACACTCTTGATAAAAACTCTCTTTTGATTTGGAAATGAAGCTCTAAAACTTGTGGATATAACCACTGAAAAGAATGAGAAAAACTAGCCCAAAACTATTCTTCAAATCTCAGAGAAAACAGCCCCCAAATGGCCCAATTTATAGGGCTCCAAAACTAGCCGTTGGAGGCCTGACAGAACTGTCGGTCGACCGCCCGGTCGACCGGCCAACGGTCATATTTCAGACCGTTGAGCCATCGGTCGACCGGTCGGTCGACTGAGGCCAGGATACAAAGAGCAAGTCTCTCTGTCCGGTCGACCGCCCGGTCGACTAGGGCCTTTCCAGAGAGCAGAGCTCTCTGGACGGTCGACCGGGTCGGTCGACCGGCCCTCCTGTCAGAACTGGCGTGCACGTCTGTGCACATCGGTCGACCGTGAAGGTCGGCCGACTTCAAGCTGCAGTCGACCGTCCCGATCGACCGGCTGAAGCTAGGAAACATTGTTAAAGGATTAAAAACTTGGTCTTTTTGGCTAAAATAAAATCCCATAAAATCATGAAAAATCTACAAAAATAGTTTTACCAATATACTTTGATAAACAAACATGCTTGCACAAAATCAAGGCATGTTACAAATGATTTGAACTATTTTTGTAATATGAAAAAATTGGCTCAAATGAAAACAGTATTTTTCCAAACTTGATTTTTTCAAAACTTCTCCAAATACAAAAACAAGATATTTAAACAATTTTTAAAGCATAGAGTGTATGGATATGATCCACTGCACAAACATGGTGAAATATCTATGTTTTTGACATTAAGCTCTAAGTATGGTTTTGGTTAAAACATATAAACTAGAATACCAAAAACCAAACATGTATTTTTCTAAAATAGAAAATCTTTTATAAAAACAAAACTATCAAGAGTGTGTGTGTATATGATACTTGAGCAATCCACCAACTATTCTATCCTTTACATTTTATCTAAAAACAAAATCTTACTAAAAACAAACCTAGACTCAAATCTTCATCTTCTTGAAGTCTTCACTTGAAGCCTTCTCATCTTCTTGACTTGGTCCAAACACGATCCAATAGCACTTGGATCAAACCGTGCTAGCTCCAAACTTGACTTCAAATACTTTGTTGAAGCTATGCACCTACTAAGATCTTGATCATAAATCTGTCACTAATTAAACACAAGATCATTAGTACTATAACTATATGAGTTGATCATCATCAAAACTAGAGTGATGGGCCTTCGGGCCAACAATCTCCCCCTTTTTTTGATGATGACAAAACTCATGAAGTTATATATGCATGGATTAAAGTAAAGCTTTAAAGAAGCTCCCCCTTAACTCATGAATCACAAATAAGCAAATAAATATGCAATGTATGCTCATAAACATGTATGCAAATCTAGGAGATAAACATGCCAATCAAGCATAAAACAAATCAAATTCTTTTTCTCCTATTTGCAAAACAAAACATATATGCCTAAACATAAAAACTACTCCCCTTAAGCAAGGAAAACAAATACTTCTCCCTCTTAAGCAAGGAAAACATGCATATATCTCAAAATACTTCTCCCCCTTTTTGTCAATCATTAACAAAGGGGTTAAAGTAAAAACAAAATCAATAAATAAATTTTTCTCCCCCCTTTTTGTCCGAAACAAGGAATCAATGAAGGGGTAAACCAAATCAATCAAGAAATAGTTATATGCGTTATACATTCATGAAGAGGAAGACGTTAAGTTAGCTTCCCTACACATATGCATTACATGAAGAAGGGATGACAAGCCCCAATTCACATAACACATATTATGTAATGCATAAGAGGAGATGTGAAGCTCCCCTACACACGTGTATCACATAAGGAAGAGTTGTCAAGCTCCTCAATATACAATACACTCAACATGAATCTATATGTAGAAGAGATGTTAAGCTCTCCTTGCATATAGGCAATACAAATCAAAAATGTTGAAATTTTTTTATTATTAAAACAAATTTTGAGTTTTCTCAATAAAACAAATCTTGAGAATTTTTCTTAAAATTTTTATTTTATTATCATAAACAACTTTGTACTTTAAACATGTAAAATAATTTTAACTCAAGTACAAATAACTCATATATATGTATGAAAAATGAGTATACCAAATGAAATTGATAAATACACATATAAGAAAATAAAATATGAGTATATACAAAAATAGAGTCAAATTGATACCAATTGAAATGATTCAATGATACCAATTGAAACAATAATAGGATCCTGTGTATATCTCATAAACATTGAAGAATAAATAACTAGTTAAATTTAATTTTTAAAAAAGTAGTTAAAGATCCTTCAAAAACATGAAACCCAATCATATGTTTTTCATGAATCATACTAAATACACAAAAATTCAAGCATTCATGTTCCATAAAGCTCAAAAATAATGATGAAACAAAGTCATGAATAAATAAATAAGGTGTGAGTGTTCAAAAATCATGTAACTAGCATTTTCATGAAAATAGTCAATGAAGCTCAAAATGATCAAAACAAATTATTCATATTATTTTATCAAACAAAACATAAAAAATTCATTTTTCATTAAAACAAAACAAACTTTTAGGTATATGTATGATTTATCTAAATCTAACAATATGCATACATATCCCAAATATAAAAGAGTATGAAAGGTATTTGCATGAAGGCAAGAGACTCACGGGTATACATGTATATTTATTAGATTTGAACAAAAATTACATATACATGAAGTAAAACATGAAAATTGACAAAACAAGTATAAATGAAAGAATCATCAAAACTAGCCTATATATGTGCATATAGTGGGTACAAATGAGCATGAAGTGCAAACATATATGAATCAATTTGTTCTCACTATTTGTACATGCATAAATACAAGTTTTGATAAAAACTACATTTAAACTAGTATTTACCACATGAAGCACAAAACAAATAAAACATGAACATGCTATATGATATTACAAATGAATAAGCATGAAAAAAAATAAGAGTTTAGAAATAGTTACCAACTAAGGAACTATGTTCCAAAACTCCAAACATGGTGGTTGACCCACCAAACCTCCTTGATAGCGATGCGTCAATATATATCTCCATCAAGTCCATGCATCACCACCAAGGCACCATTTCTCTCACGTCGTGTGAGAGCCCTCACCTGCATCAAAAACACAAGGTGGGGGTTTTGGTACCCATTTTCTTTTGGGTCCTTGGGGGTTAGCTTTGTAAGGCACCCAAACATTTTTATTTTTAGCAAAATTAAAATGATGCAACTTGTCAAAACAAAATTTTGCTAAATGGCCTTTACGGCCACAATGTGTACACTTGTACACCTTAGGATGCATATGAGTGTGTTTGTGATCATGGCGTGCAAAGTGTGCATATGCATGATGATGTGCATGAACATGTGGAGCTTGTTTCTTTGAAAACAAAGACTCCAATCTCTTATGATTAAATGCACATGAGCTCAAAGTTGAGCTCAAACAATTTATTTTATTTTTCAAAAATTTAATCTCACTATTATCAATGGTGGCATGTAAAGCATGGTGAGATTGTGAAACATTTTTCTTATTCTTTTTGGAAAAACTTTCTTTTTCTTTTTCACAAATTTTTCTTTTTAAACAAGAGTTTTCTTGAAAAATAACTTCTTTTTGTTTTCCACCAAAACAATTTTATTTTTCAAAATAGTGTTTCCTTCACAAAGATCATTTAATTTGGACATCAAGGAAACATTTTCATTTTTCAAATCTTTATTTTCTTTTTCAAAACATGCTATCTTATTTTTAAAAGAATCATTTTCTTTTTGCATGCAAACAAAATCCTTTTTCATTTTCTTATTTTCCTTTTTAATTATGTCATATTTCTCAAGTAATTGTTGGCAAAATGAAGTGAGCTCATCATATGACATGTTATCATCTTCTACCTCGGATTCGGTAGTTACCTCAAGGGGGTTATCCCCTTGGACCATATAGCACTTATTGGAGACTTCACTTCCAACATCCGAATCGCTCCCGGCATAATATAGATCCTTTCCGCCAAGGGAGGTGATGATGTTCCAAGTTACAAAAGCCGAATCAACATTAGAAACCCTACATAAATAATCATCATTTAGGGTTGACTTTAAAGCATGTAGGGCTTTTGCATTAGCCTCAAAATTATTGCCATTTAAACAATATGAATTATTAGTTTGGCAAGATAAACATGTATGCCTAGGGCCTTGAGGTACATAGACATCTTAACCTTCCAAATTTGGATGTTAAGAATGTAAAACATGGGTGGTGACATGAAGTCCATGGTGTGTGTACAAATATTGTGATTAGCCTAAAAATGAGGATCTTTAACTCTAGGTTGTAAGACCCAAATTCAGAGCACTTGGCTCTGATACCAATTGTAGGATCACCTAGAGGGGGGGTGAATAGGTGATGGCTAATCTAATGGTCACTAAATGCCAAATAATGCGGAATTGAAAACTATAATCACCTAAACTAAACTCTTACACTAAACACCACGTATAACACAAGAGTGTTGCCGAATTTCCCGTGAAGGGCTCTGGACAAACTCCTCTAGATTCCCTTAGATAAGGGTTGAGGTGCAGCGTTGGCTCTCTTGGTTGAATACAAGTGTTAGCAAACAATCCCAAGCATATACAATATGAGCACACAATATATCAAGCATATAAGTGTAAGGACAATAATAGCATGCAAGATAAAAACAAAGAGACAAAGAGAGAGAGAGAGTGAGCAATCGCAAACACAAGGGATTTGTTTCGAGGTTCGAGCACCCTTGCTTTACATCCCCGCCTTCGACACACGAAGGATTTCCACTATAATCGATCCCACCGGATCACTCGGTGCCGCAACACCTACAACTCTCGGACTCCCTAGTCCGTACACACCGCAAGCCCCACAAGCTCGCCGAGGCCGCACCTCAAACCAAGAGTTCACACACGAACTCTAAACAACCGTGAACGCACTCGTCCGCCTCCTCAAGAAACAAGAAATAATCTCTTGGTGATCTAAACACTTTGATCACCAATAAAAACTCTCACAACAAAACCCTATAGGTAGATATAGCAATGGATAGCTCAAGTGGGTGTGTGAGAAAACAAGGATGAAAATTGTGGAGGAAAACTCAAAGAATCACTTTTAACACTCAAAAACTCTCTTTTGATTTGGAAATGAAGCTCTAAAACTTGTGGATATAACCACTGAAAAGAATGGGAAAAACTAGCCCAAAACTATTCTTCAAATCTTAGAGAAAACAGCCCCCAAATGGCCCAATTTATAGGGCTCTAAAAACTAGCCGTTGGAGGCCTGACAGAACTGTCGGTCGACCTCCTGGTCGACCGGCCAACGGTCATATTTCAGACCGTTGAGCCATTGGTCGACCGTTCGGTCGACCGAGGCCAGGATACAGAGAGCAAGTCTCTCTGTCCGGTCGACCGTCCGGTCGACCGGGGCCTTTCCAGAGAGCAGAGCTCTCTGGACGGTCGACCTGGTCGGTCGACCGGCCCTCCTGCCAGAACTGGCGTGCACGTCTGTGCACGTCGGTCGACCGTGAAGGTCGGCCGACTTCAAGCTGCGGTCGACCGTCCCGGTCGACTGGCTGAAGCCAGGAAACATTGTTAAGGGATTAAAAACTTGGTCTTTTTGGCTAAAATAAAATCCCATAAAATTATGAAAAATCTACAAAAATAGTTTTACCAATATACTTTGATAAACAAACATGCTTGCACAAAATCAAGGCATGTTACAAATGATTTGGACTATTTTGTAATATGGAAAAATTGGCTCAAATGAAAACAGTATTTTTCCAAACTTGATTTTTTCAAAACTTCTCCAAATACAAAAACAAGATATTTAAACAACTTTTAAAGCATAGAGTGTATGGATATGATCCACTGCACAAACATGGTGAAATATCTATGTTTTTGACATTAATCTCTAAGTATGGTTTTGGTTAAAACATATAAACTAGAATACCAAAAATCAAACATGTATTTTTCTAAAATAGAAAATCTTTTGTAAAAACAAAACTATCAAGAGTGTATGTGTATATGATACTTGAGCAATCCACCAACTATTCTATCCTTTACATTTTATCTAAAAATAAAATCTTACTAAAAACAAACCTAGACTCAAATCTTCATCTTCTTGAAGTCTTCACTTGAAGCCTTCTCATCTTCTTGACTTGGACCAAACACGATCCAATAGCACTTGGATCAAACCGTGCTAGCTCCAAAACTTGACTTCAAATCCTTTGTTGAAGTTATGCATCTACTAAGATCTTGATCATAAATCTGTCACTAATTAAACAAAAGATCATTAGTACTGTAACTACATGAGTTTATCATCATCAAAACTAGAGTGATGGGCCTTCGGGCCAACACTTCTGGGATAGCCAAAGTCTGCCTGTGCTTCTGTCTCGAGTGATCTCCATACCTAAGATCTTATTGACTTCTCCCAAATCCTTCATGTCAAATTCCTTCTTGAGCTGAGCTTAAAGATTCTGAGCATGTGTCTTGTTTCTCGCAGCAAGCAATATATCATCCACATATAATAACAAATATGTTGGATCATTACTCTGCTTGAAATAGACACAACTATCATACTCACATCGGTTATATTTGATCTTGATCATGAAAGAGTCAAACTGTTTGTACCACTGCATGAGAGACTGCTTAAGTTCATAAATGGACTTCTTTAAAAGGCACACATTATTTTCTTTACCTTCCTGAATTTAACCTTCAAGTTATTTCATGTATATCTTCTCCTCCAGCTCACCGTACAGAAACGCTGTTTTGACATCTATCTGCTCTAACTCTAGATCAAACTGAACAATTATTGCCAATAACATCCGAATAGATGTATGCTTGACTACATGAGAGAAAATCTCATTGTCAATACCCTCCTTCTAATCATATCCTTTGGCAACTAACCTTACCATGTACTGCTCATTGTCCTTCTTGCGAGAGACCCCTCTGCAACCTATTTGCCTTGGAGTCCTTTGAAAGATCGACTAATGTCTATGTTTGATTTCTATCCAAAGACTCCATCTCTTGCTCCATGGCTGTAATCCACTTGTCGTGGTCATCTGCCTTGATCGCTTCCCTATAACTGTTAGGTTCTCATGTTTTTGTTACTAATGCGAAAGAGACACGATCTTCATCCCAGCAATACCTTATTGGTGATACCGTAACTCTGACTAACCGCCTCAACGGTCTAAGTTGCTCTTGGGTAGCGTCCTATTTGTTTCCATCTGAATCTGAGGAGTCCTTTTCTGACCCTTCAGGACTTTTAGGGTTATCTGAGAACTTAACTCCCTTTTCTTGAGTGTCTGTTGCCAAACTGTATGAAGCTCCGCCTTGCGCTTTATCCTCCGTCTCTGACTTTTCTCGCAACATTGAATCTTCGTCAAAGATCACATCTCTGCTGGTAAAGGCGCTCCTTTTCTCGAGATCCCAAGGTCTGAAACCCTTAACTCTTTTGGTGAACCCGATGAAGATACACTTCTTAGACTTGAACTCCAGTTTGTTCCTTTTCTGACTATTAACCAAACTATATGTCGGGCAACTAAAAATCCGTAAGGTTGAATAGTCCACAAATATTCCTCGCCATATCTCCTCAGAGATCTGAAGATCAATAGCTATTGACGGTGTCATGTTTACCAGATAACACGCATGATTCACCGCCTCTGCCTAAAATTCTTCTGATATGTCAGGCTGTAATCTGATATTGTGAGCACATTCTGTAAGTGTCTGATTCCTGCGCTCTGCTACTCCATTTTTTTCTGGTCGCCCTGAAGTACTTAGCGAGTGTTTGATACCCTTACTTGCTAAGTAGTCTTCGAATTCTTTGGAGGTGTAATCGTCTCCATTATCAGACATCAAAACTTTCACCTTTCGCCCTGTCTGATTTTCTACCAAAGTTTTCCACTATTTGAACTTCTAAAATACTTTTGATTTCTGTTCAAGAAGTATACCTAAACTTTTCTTTTAAAATTCATTTATAAAAGTAATATAGTACCTAGTACCTCCAATGGATGCTACTAGCGAAGGCCCCCACACATCCGTGTGTATGAGATCTAGCAAGCCCTTTGTCCTGTACTGAGATGTAGAGAAAGCTACTCTACGTTACCTACCCATAATGCAAAATTCACAAAGATCAAATTTGCAATATTTGATGCCTGATAGAGCACTCCTTTCGTGTAAGACTTGAAGACCTCGCTGAATCATGTGTCCATGGCGCATGTGCCTAAGTCTTGTAGTATCCCCTTCTCTGTTACTACTGAAGCATCACCAATAATAATACTTCCTGTCAACTTGTACAATTTTGTTGTTCGTTCTCCTTTGAAAATCGTCATGGAGCCTTTAATAACTTTGATTGCTCCATTTGTACCAGAAAACTTGTACCCACGAGCTTTCAAAGCTCCCAACGGGGGGAGATTATTCTTTAAACCCGGAACGTGTCAAACGTTCGTGAGGGTTCGAACCTGTCCATCAAACATCCTCATACGGATTTGTCAATGCCAACAGTCTTGTACACGACGTCGTTTCCAATCAGAATAAAGCCTCCATCATAAGACTTGTAAGTACTGAGCCACTCCCTTTTTGAGCACATGTGAAATGTGCACCCCAAGTCAAGTAACCAGCCATCTGAGTATATACCTTTTCCTAAGTCAGCTGTCAAGACATCACATGAATCCTCATCTGCTTTTCTGATAACCCCAGCTTAATCTGACTTCCGTATCAGAATTTTTGCTGCCTTTTCTATTCAACATCTCCTTGTATTTCGTATAATTTTTCTTGATGTGCCCTGGTTTCTTGCAAAAGTAGCAAGAGAAACTGTTAGAAGCCTCTGCATCCCTTTTGGGTCCCCTACTCTTTGATCTTTCCCTCTGCCCCTTGACAAATAATCTTGAGGCCTCCTCTGTAAAATCTGTCTTCTTCATCAGCTCGTTGTTCTGGAAAATCTGTCTGGCATCTTCTAACTCTAAGGTCTTTTTACTATACATGATGGCGGTCGCCAAGTGGTCATAACTTGATGGAAGAGAAGAGAGTAATAGAAGAGCTTTATTTTCTTTTTCTAACTTAACCTCTAGAACTAACAAGTCGCTTAAAATTCTAATAAAAGCATTGAGATGTTGTAGAATAGACGTACCTTCCTTTATCTGAAAGCTGTATAACTGCTTCTTCATGAACAACTTATTCGACAAACTCCTCATCATGTACATGCTTTCCAACCTACACTAAAAGCCACCAGTTGTCTTCTCGTTCATCACGTTGTAGAGGATCTCATCTGAAAGGCATAGTATGATTGTCGCATTTGCGCGAAAGTCAATGTCGTTTCACTTATCATCCTCCATCTTCGATGGCTTCTCAATACTAAGCAAGGCCTTGTGTGTGCCATCCTTCACGAGCAACGATATTACTTGCATCTTCCACAACAGGAAGCTGGACTTCTCATCGAATTTTTTTACCTCGAACTTGGTTGTCGTGGTCATCTTGCTAGTCATCGCTCTGATACCAATTGTTGATGATATATTACCGATCAAACAACAGATGAACACCAAGTCGAAGGCTCGACAATGGAAGCGAAAGCGTAGAAGATCTACCACTAGCAAGTAATCACCACACAACTAAGGAACACAAGAATTCACGTGATTCAACAATGTGTCTACGTCCATGAGGAGGAGGGGAGAAATATTTATTGAAGAAAATACAATAGTTACAATGAGATCTCTCTCACACAACTCTCAATGGTGGAAATGTAGAATTTCTCTTGAATTCTTGACACACCTTCAAAAGGCCACTCTTGAGGGGTTTACATGGGCATCTGGGATGATCCTAATCCAATATGAACTCAAATCAGCACTTCCTTAGAGAAATAGGAAACTCGTATTCAAACCAAATAAGAGACAAATTCGTACTAGAAAACGACTAAAAAAAAACCTAAATTCTTCTCTAATAAATATGAGACTCTCTAAATACTAACACTCTTAACCAAACAGAATATGAGTTCCCGATTAATACTATTCTTCAGACATAACATTTGACGGAAAATATATTGTGTCATGTATCATACATGATTTCTTTTTTCTTATATTTTTTTTCATTCAGAATTAATCATAATTTTTTTTAAAATAATAGACGATTGTGATTAATACAGTACGGCCTTTTGCTGTACATAGAGCAGTGGAGAAAGGATACGGACCCGGCTCGAGTTCAATACTATACATCTATTCTCGTAACTGAATTGCTAAGCCTTTTTCTTTCTAAAAACCAAAAGATCAAGTCTTTTGTGGGATGAAAACAGAAGGGGCCTAAAAGGAGAATTGCGGGGCCAGAGTGTGAGAAGTGTCTGGTCACAAAAAAAACTAGTGTCCGAGATCAGGATCTATCGAGGCCAGAGAGAGGGGACTTCTGCGAGATTCTATTTGGAACTATTTGAGAGCAATCAGACATTTTATTCTTTTCTTTTCTTTTTCTTTTCTTTTTTTTTTTCCTCTTTTTTACCGAAGCATTTGGTGGTTTCCTCACTGACTTTTGGCCATTTTGTTCTTGACCTCCAGCTCGGGGGGTTGCACACCGTTGATTCATGTGGGCTGTCTATGTTTCCTTCCTTTTGTACCTCTTCTCTTTCTTGTTTGATTCTCCATTCGTTCAGATCATACTTCATGTGTTTCAATAAATGAGGTGGTCAACTTTGGAACTAGATATAATTTCTTCACTGCCAGTCGGTAAAACTTTCTAAATGCAAGATCAGAATGAAGAGAGCAGCTAGAGATAGGTTGAATCATGACTGCTGACAAAATAACGCGAGGGGATCTAGAAAAAAATCTCAATTACAAATTTTTTTCTCCACACGTCTCATTTCTTTTGTTCGGGTGGTTTAATCATAAAATACAAAAGACTAAAATGCCCTCATCTTCACTTTTAACCATGGTCACGAGGGGTTATTTGTTTGGACATAAAAACCGTAAAAGGCTGTATTCGTAAATGACTTACAACCCAATTACAACTACGGCGTTTGATTGGACCGTAATTCGTAAAAGACGTACGCAACTAAACTACCACTCACTTGCAACCCAATTACCACTCACTTACAGCCCACTTACAGTTAATTTTGTGGACATGCAAATTTGTATTATTTTTTGTTAATATTAATTTTTTTTAATATTTAACATTTTTAGTATTTATTTGTAATATTAAAAAATTTTAAATCACCTAATAGTTAATTTTGTGATCAACTTTTTCACTTACGATTCACACATTACGACAACCAAACACCATAAAACATAACACACTTTCCCACTTACAATTTTATATTACCAACCAAACACCGTAAAACTTACATGCATGTTACTCATTTAAAAGAATTTATTAATTGTGACTTACGAATTATGGCCAATTACGACAACCAAACAGACCCGCATGCGACTGCGACTTCATAAGGACTGTGACTGCAACTGCAACTTTAGAGTACGACTTTGTAAGAATTTTGTAAGAACTGCAATATAAACCTTATGAGAACTATGACTGCAATTGTAACTTTAGGATTGCGTGTCGCAGTCGTTGCATAAATGACTGTGATCATGAGTCACAGTTCTTACATAAAAGACATAATTTTTATGTTCACTTTATTGTCGTAGTCCTTATGGTCTTGGTTGCAGTACTCGTGGTGATAGTCCTTATTATGAGGGTTGCGACTATCTGTTCTCTCACTGTATAACTCCCCTCTAAAATCCTATCTCTCCAAAATCGAAATCAGATGATGGGTCACAATCCTTGAGTCGCATTCCTCACATAAAAGGATTGCAACCATTTCAGCATCGTCGTCATTCAACAGAAACTAAATTAAAAACTCCAACTCTAGATCTACAAAATGAACCGAAAACGATTAAATCCATCACGAGATGATTGATGAAAAAATCAGTGAGATTTGTTGAGATGACGAAGATAATAGATGAAAAAAAACCAAAAGAAAATTTAATCGGTCAGATCTGAAAAAACGGGTAAAAGTGAAAAAAAGGGAAAATATGAGTTAGTCATGCGGTGGAGTACAATTTGAAATTAACCACTCGCTACTGACGTAGATTGAGACTAAATTAAAAATAAATTTGTAATTGAGATTTTATTTCTAAATTAATTGAAAGAGAGGCGGAGTATAAGGGGCAATTTTCTGATAATGAAAAAAAAAGTTAAGATTGACGTTTTAAACTATTCGGTAAAAGATCACAGATAAAAAATGGTTATAATTTTCAAAAAACTTTTTTTTAATACGGCCTGGGCTACTGAAAATTCTCCAAATCTCTACTACTTTTTTTTTTAAATATATGCAGTGTGTGACACTCCATGAACATGCAGCTTTCCAGTTACACGAGGATCAAACACCAGCAGACCAAGGGGCCCGTTTGTTTTGCGTAAAACTCCGTAATTCGTAAATGACTTACTATCCAGTTACAACTCTAACGTTTGTTTGGACCATAATTCGTAAAAGACTTACGTAACTCAACTAACACTCACTTGCAACCCAGTGACCACTCACTTACTGCCCAGTTACAGTTAATTTTGTGGTCATACAAATTTGTAATATTTTTTATATTAATATTAAAATTTTTTAATATTTAACTTTTTTAATATTTATTTGTAGTATTAAAACTTTTAAAATCACCAAATAATTAATTTTGTAGTCAACTTTTTCACTTACGACTTATACATTACGACAACCAAATACCGCAAAATACAATACACTTTCCCACTTTACAATTTATATTACCAACCAAATACCGTAAAATTTACATACATATAACTCATTTATAATTATAAAACACTTTACCAATTACAACTACGAATTACGGCCAGTTACAATTAGTCTCAAAGCTGTATTTTTTTTGTTCACTTTTATTTTTTGAGGACCGGTAGAGATTTATTGAGTTGACATTTTTTTTTGCATACTTTTCTATATTATTAGAGCTATGCTCATTTTTAATGCAGTTACGATATTATAAATTACATTAGTTTCAAGAATGGTGATCAAATTGTCACCAACTCACGAATTGAAATGATGACAGCATCTAGTGAACCATCTCCCAAATGAAGGGCTTGTTCGTTTCGTCATAAAAGACCGTAAGTCGTCGCATGTGATTTATGGTCTTTTACGACTTACGATATTTGTTTCATTGTAAGTTATAAAATGTACTTATTTCTCACTCACGAGTTACGATCCATTTGAAATACAAACAGTTAATTTTATGGTCATGTAAATCTTACTTACAGTCCACTTGTAGCACAAACAGTTAATCTCGTGGTCATGTAAATCAGTAACGCAGACAGTTAATTGTAATTAAATTAATATTTTTTATTAGATTTATCTTTTTAAATTATGAGAATTTATTTTAAATTATTAGATTAAAGTCTTTATTACTAATTTAATATTTTTTATGCATTTAATATATTTAATTTTTAATATTTGTAATATTTACTAATATTTAATTTTTTCAATTATTTAATATGTTATATTTTTAATTATTTAATATTTCATATGTTATATTTTTAATATGTTTAATATATTTTAAATTTTAATTTTTAATATATTATAATTTTGTATTTAATTTTTTGTATTTATTGGCATTTTAATTTTTATTGCATTTTTAATAATTTTTAATATTTAATTATATTTAATCATTTAGTTATTTAATACGTAATCCTTAATATATTTAAATTTTTATATTTTTAGCATTTAATAATGTTTAAATATTTTAGTTAATTAATTATTATATTACAAATTTAATATATATTAATTTAATTATTAATTATTTAATTTACTAAATAATTACATTTTATTAATATTTACTTTTTTTTAGAATTTATTGATATTTTTAATATTTTTAAATCCCTAAATAGTTAATTTTGTAGTCAACCTTTTCACTTGCTACTTACACATTACGACAATCAAACACCGTAAAACACAATACACTTTCTCACTTAAAATTTTATATTACTCATTAAACACTATAAAACTCATTTACACATAATCTATTTAAAATTATAAAAGAATTTATCATTTATGAATTTACGATCAGTTACGATAATCAAACATGCTCGAAATTGTGTACCCAATCATAATAGAAACAAATCATTTCTCAAACAAAAACATAGTAAAATAAACAAGCTATTTCCATGACGGGTCTGTTTGGATATAAGGAATTGGTGTGAAGTGAGGAAGTAGGAAGTAAGATTTATTTCCTTTAGGAAAAAAGGAAATGAGTAGTAAGTTTTCTGGTGTTTGGATGGTTGTTGGGAAGTGTGGTTTGGAAAATGTTTTGTCGTTTCCGGTGTTTGGATGGTAATGAAAAGTGGAAATGGAAAAGTTGACCACAAAGTTGACCGCAAAATAATATTAAAATAAAAATTAATTAAGAAAAATAAAAAATAGATTGTAATTAGAATGCAAGTGAGATTTACATGACCAAAAAATTAACTGTTTTATGCTATAACTTATTATAAATGAGATTTACATGACCACAAAATTAACTGTAGCACTCTGGAAGTGAGAAAATGGTTGTGTAAAAGAGAGATGAAAAAGAAAAAGGGGGTTTTCTTATTTTCCTTTTCCGGTGTTTGGATAGATAGGGAAATGAGCAATTATACTTCCCCACTTCCTCACTTCACTCGGATTCCTTGAATCCAAACAGCCCCGACATCAATGACCCGAAATGGTGTGTCCAATCAGTGAACCCCACACACATGAAATCGTCCCCGTGATACTTTCCCAAAATGTTTGAAGTGCCGAGCAACAACATTCTGCTACTGTTCAACTGGTTATTTGAATCAGTTAGAGCACAGCATTGTTTACGATCATCGGTTCAAAAATAGTTTCGTCAACATTTTTCTCTTCCTGACTTGGTCCAGGTTAGACATGGATTTTGCTCTTTGGAGGTCGCCGATGAATACCGACAGTTGAGTTAATTAGCAAAAAAAAAAAAAAATAAAAAACATCAGGGAATATATATTTTAAATTAATGAATTTCCCCAAATTTTCACCCGGATCACATCTTTTTCTTCCTTTTCTTTACTTTTTGATTTGTTTATCCTTTTTATTCATTTATTTTGACTTGTTCTATATATTTTCCGTGTACACGCATTCAGACTATCTGTAATGAAACTTAGGGGCTGTTTGTTTCGCCGTAAAAGGCGTAAAACTCCGTAATTCGTATATGACTTGCAACCAAATTACAACTACGGTATTTGTTTGGACCGTAATTCATAAAAGAATTATGTAACTCAACTACAACTCACTTGCAACCCAATTATCACTCACTTGCAGTCCAGTTACAGTTAATTTTGTGGCCACGCAAATTTGTATTATTTTTTTATGCTAATATTATTTTTTTTATATTTAACATTTTTAATATTTATTTGCAATATTAAAACTTTTTAAATCACCAAATAGTTAATTTTGTGGTGAATTTTTTCACTTACGACTTATACATTGCGACAATCAAATACCGTATAATACAATACACTTTTCCACTTATAAGTTTATATTATCAATCAAATACCGTAAAAACTTACATGCATGTAATTTATTTATAATTGTAAAATTTTTTACCACTTATGACTTACGAATTGCGGTCAATTATTACAGCCAAACATGCCCTTACGTAACTCAGTTTTCAAATCTCTCCACGCTGATGTGGCTGATCCGCTAAAGTCTTCTATGACATTGAGCGATGAGCGCTAGACTCTCCCAAGATGTTTGAATGGACCAAGTCTAATCATATTCATTTCAGGAAACGGATAGATTCAAATTGAGATTCTTGCACTTAATTAATGGACAAAATGTCGTTAGTGTTATTTTAGTCGAAAATGTGGCATTGGAAATTGATTGCTTAACTTAACATGCTTCTTTTATTATAATATACATTTCCCTGTGGATTGATCAAAGTTGTATACCATTTTCAATGCTAAATTTGATGCTAAAACTGTTGGGCGTGTTTTGAATTTGGAGAAAAAATTTAAGTCTCTCTTTTATTTGATTTTGATTTTATTCTCACATTTAATAAAAGATGAGAGGTTGAGTAATATATATACTAACTCTTCTAATATTTATTGTTGTGAGTGCAAGGTCATGAGTCACATCCCCTACGCGTGCACACGCCAAAACGAACCGATTCGGGTTTGAGTGGCCGAGCGCAAACGACTTGCGGAGACAAATCATCTAGAGTGAGAACAGCTGTGAATTGTTTTGATGTGACATAAATTCTTGATAGTCCAAACTGATTTTGGTGTTGGAAATCCAAGCTATTACTCTTAAATATAGAAATATATAATTAGATGCTAATAAACATATATAAAAATCCATTTCTTTTATATCTCTTAAGCTTCAATCAAATTCTATTTTCAAACTAAATTAGTGAGCCATTTTCTCCACATTCTGTCTCAAAAACACAAAAAAGTTTCCTGATACCCGAAATGCATTTGAAAGTGTAAGGACACCTTTTCTCCTTTTAAACATCACAAAATATAATAATTTGAATCACGTGAGATTTTAACGGTAAAATATTTCTTTTCTTTCCTTTTAATTAATGAAGATTATAATCTTACCTTATTTGAAAATATTCAAAATTGATCGAAGAGAAGTTTTCATCGGTGACTTATATTGAGACTTTATCCGTTCGTCCTTCTTTCTTCATCCTCGAGAGAGAGCAATGTCAACCTCCTCCTCTTCCGCTTTCACCTCTGCTCCTTCTTCCTCATTTTTTTTTCTCTTCATCCTCTTAACCAATCTATCAGTTTCTCAAACCGACAAACCGACAACGACTATATACTAGTACATAATCTCTTACTTTGATACTACTTTGAGTAACTTAGCCGGCCCAGTTTGCTTTGCACGAAGCCCAGCCCAATACCGGCCCAAGTTTCAATCCAGGCCGAGCCGTGTTCACCGCTGGCCCGAACCTGGATCGAGTCAAAATTCTTTGAGTTTCACTGAATCTACGGTCAGATTTATTTTTGTCAGTTAGTTTCTTTTTTATTTTAAAAAGTACTAATAGAGATTTATTATTTGACCGAGCTAAAAAAAAAAACCCCATAAAACTAAAACTTACTTGCCCAAACCGATCACTGTGCTGGCTTTTCCCCCAAAAATTGAGCAAAAATTAGCCGCCTCTCCGCCCCTTCTTCTTTCTCCTCAAACTACCACTCTCTCTTTCTCATCCATTTTGCCGCCAGAGTAGGGTTTCGTCTTCTTCTTCGTTTTCATTCCGTTTCTCCTTTGATTAATAATGACGGTGTTGATTGGGGAGCTGATCAAGTCGATCGAGCAGTGGCTGAGGATCGGAAACAAGCAGAGCCAGCCGAGGGACGACCCCGATCTCGACCCGGTCCTTTTGGTCCCTGGAATCGCTGGGTCGGTCCTGAACGCTGTCGATGAACAGGGGAGAGAGGAGAGGGTTTGGGTTCGGATTTTTGGAGCGGATCATGAGTTTAGGGACAAGCTCTGGTCCAGGTTCGATCCGGCTACAGGTATGAAATCCATTTCGATGTTGGTGAAGTTTTGTAGTTTTTTAATTTTTAAAGAAAAGATGATATGTTGAATTAGGGTTAGCACGGAAATTGGAAAAGTATGCAATTTCTGTTATAAGTATAATTTGAATAAATTTTATAGTAAATAATGTACTACTAAAATGTAGAAATTTCTTCCATTAAGGAGATATCTAAATCATATTTCTAATGAAAACTTTTGGAAGTATCAAACATAATGCTCTTCTTAGATATTCTCAAGTTGCTAATTTTAACGCAGATTGAAAGACTGGAGAACAACTTATTTTTGTGGTGGGAAAATGTAATTTTGCTCTTTTAGATATGATGAAGTAAAACTATCATCTATGAGCTGATGCCAGCCACAAATTGTAATAAATAGCTATTGCCACATACTATTAAAAATGGGTTGTCATTTTGATAGTATCTGCTATTTACAAGTCCAGATATGTGATCAGTTCAGTCAAGCTAAACTCTAAACCCATTAACCCACTATGTTTAGCGTTCTGCATCATTTCTGCTTTCTCAACCTGGAACTACTTTGAAATCTTAAAGTCCAATCATACTTTGTTCATGTCCGTGGTTTCTCAATATCTTATTGATGTGGTAAAGGTTATAGAGTTCGTAAACATCTCTTACCTTCATACATCGTACTGTTCAAATCTTTTGTTTCTCCCTCCTAAAATGGAACCAAACATCATCCACTTCGATGATTAATTATTTAAAATATTTTACTCTTGACATTGAACTAACAGAACATGGTATTTTTTCACAACCCAGCATCCATGCACTGATACCCCCCCCCCCCCCCCCCCCCCCCCCCCCCCCCCCCCCCCCAACCCCACAAACCCACCACCCAAAACCCGTGTGTGCGGTCGTGTGTGTGTGAATGAATACTGTGTCTTTTCAATTTGTGAACTCATTCACATTTGTTAAATACATTGGATCAGGTAAAACAGTGTCCATGGATGAGAAAACAAGAATTGTTGTTCCTGAAGACAGTTATGGTCTATCTGCGATTGACACATTGGACCCTGACTTGGTATACTTCTTTGCTCATTCTACAACCCCTCCTTGATGAGTGTATTCATGTGTATGTCTATGCACTGTTCTCACATTCAAAAAAATGTGTCTGTTTCATTTGGTTTGTGTTGTGATGTTTGGAAGTTTTGCTGTGCATGAATTTTATTCAAGAATTCTGCTCATGGGAAGTAAAAGTTGATTGGAAAACATTACCTCTTTCTTAATATACTCTTAAAGCCCGGATAAATATAGAAGTAAACTGGCATTAGTAATGTTAGGGATTTTAATGTTTTGTTGTAAGAGATAAAATTCTGCTCCACCTTTTCCCCCCCAGAAGGGCCTTAAAAATGTATTGAGTACCAGTAAAGTTCACAATTTAAACCTTGTCAGTTATTTCTTTCCTTCACATTCAAAGCATCCCTTTCCACGTGTATAATGTGCTTTTCATCTTCTCTTGTGGCAATTTAATTGACAAATTCTTAGCTTCTTTAGTTACCTGCTGGTTTCTATTCTTGATGCTGTCAGTCTGTGGTTATTGTTATCCCTTGCTAGTTACTGTTAAGAACCTATTGGTGTCTGGCATGAAGTTCCTCTTTTTCTTAGGGCTTGAATGTTGGTTGTGTAACCTGAGAGGAGATGGCTGGTTAAGATATTATGCTTCAAATTTTTTTGGACAGGCACAGGTCAATAAGCATTATCCACCACAAAATTATTTCGGTACTATTTGACAGTCTAATATTGAAACTGAGAGAATCCTGCTGGATCTGTTATTGGCATGATAAGATCTGGGTGGCAAACAAATCCACAGATGTGATGGTGACTTCAAAATGGGAACATGAAGTGAGTTATCAGGGAAGTATACTGGATGTTAGGTCAAATCATAACTAATAAATAAAAGTTAAGGAGGAAATGCATCTACGAGTTACTCCAGGAGGAAATGGTGGAATTTGAAATGGAGAATGCATTTTGTTTAGAAATTCTGTGGGAGGAAATGTAGGTGTGAGTCTTGAGACAATAGAGACCGGGATTTATTAATAAGTTGTATTAGGACAGTAGCCCGAGTTGTCTGGATAATTGAAGGTAATCGCCAGATACAGACTGAAACATGGTGGCGAAAAAATGGAGTACATAAGCAATTGATGGAAAATGAAGATTTGCTTCAAACTAAGGTGAAAATAAACAATGTCAAGGTCCACAATCTAAGCAGATTACAACAGCCAAATTTTAGGATTGGTTCAATATGTTCCTATTGTGTGAAACCCATGTTGAGGATATGTTAAGTCCAACGCTTTACAAAGCTTACTACAAAGCTTGGATGGGATTTGCTGCAAAACCTATCAGATAAAGCTCGCACATATGAAGCTCAGGCTCTCTGCATTGAAGCTCTGTTTGGCTCTTCACATTTTGTGATTGTTTTTTCCTTCTTTATTCTTCTTATCCAGCCCATTGGAGTAATTCATTATATTATCCAGCTGTTGTAACAGACACTTACCACCCACAATTCCTGATACTAACATATTCTTTCATATTGTAATCTAACAAGTCTTCTCCCCTTGTTTATTTAAAATGTCAAGCAGTCCCATTTCTTTGGACACCATGGGCACCAAACACACAATTCGATTTCTTTTGCAGACACTTCTCTTTCATTTTCACTTCTGTTAATAATGCTTATCATGTGAATTGGTTTACTTAAATTTTTTTAAACATTCCTTTTTATCTCCTACCTCTTCTTGTGTGTGTACGCGTGTGCCCGAAGTTACTTTATTTTACTTTTGAATTATATCATATGTGAAAATAAGTACGCGCACACATGGGCATAAGTTTTTTCCCCCTCGGGTTTGAAGCTTACAGTTTGCTCTGCTTAACAGTGAGCACTTCATTTAAAGTTGTACCTTTAAAGGGGGAAAAAAAGCAGGATTCAGTCCATTAGTTGAAATGTTATTCCGATGCCGTGTCATGCAATTTCTAAATTAGTATTGCGGCTTTGCTTCCAAATGGAGGGAAAGAAGGTTCAAATCAGGTATGCCAAAGGAAGAAACTCAAATAAGAGTGGTGATCAATCATTATCTTGATCCATCTCTATAGACACTTTGTGAATTAGAAATTGGATTTAGGAGGTGAATGAGAAATTGGATTTAGGAGGCGAATGCATTTCATTGTTCCTGGATAGGAGGTGTATCCGGTCAGTTTATTAGCTACTGGATCAATGGAGTGTCCAAACTCAGAGTTCAAGTGTTTATTGGTTATTGGACATGATGAAACCAGATATGCAACAGAGGGTCCAGAAATAATATGTTCAGGTTTGGTAATGGTTGGATCGGGCAATACAAAAACATGTGGGTATCTTAGATGAGTTTATGCAGATGCGATCTTTCATCCTTGTATTTCAGAACATAATACTATTATATAAGGGGGCTAACTATTCATCCTTAACTAACTGATTATTTCTCATAGTCCTACCACATATATATATATATATATATATATATATATATATATATATATATATATATATATATATATATATATATATATATATATTTCATTATCATCTTTCCCTATGGGTATTTGAGGCACAAGGAGATGTGGCGGACCCAAGAGAAATTCAAAACATTTAGCATGAAAATATACCGTGTAGAATTGATGGCTAAGGGACTACAGTCCATGGAGCAATATTGAGTCACGTATTAACTGTTGGTCCATTAATCTACGTAGATATGTGTGCAACAGTTATTTTGTTAAAAAAAATGATGGGGCTGTGAATGTCAGGCATATGTAAGTTCTAGGTGATGCAGCTGGTCTCACCTCTTTCATGATCATGGTTAGCTTGATTCAGTACCTTACATGCTAACTAGTAGATTCAGTGAATAGGAGCAGTTTTGGTATTTCGGAACTTTCTTCACCACATTTTCTTTTTGCTCTATGGAAAACACAGGAATGAATGGTGAGGACAGCCAATCCTTCTAATGACCCCAAACCTCTAAAATGGCTGCCACAGAGCTCTCTTCATTGTAGGTCGGTTTGCACTTTGGACTGCGAAGATGTTTCACATCCATTTAAAGAACTTGGTGCTTTCCTCTATATCAGTTCACTTCACTAAAGTCTAGGGTGAAAAGGGTCAATTTTAGGAGCTGCTTGGAAATCTTTGGCTGATGCATGTAAAACATGAACATATTTTGGGAAACCCCTGTCTGGTGAGAAAAATGGCATGAAACAAGTATTATAATTTGGATTTCTGATTGTAATCCTGAGTTAAACTTGGATGCTTTTGTAATTTTTTAATGTTGAAATATATCTTATAGTAGGCAAAGTCAGGTTATTTATTTACTATTATGTTTTTCTTCTTTTAGCTTAGCATTCTGATTCCTCAGAAATTTCTCATAAAACAATTTTCATTTAGCTGTAATATGGAGTCTTTCATTTGCCTTTTGCAGACCATTGGACAAGAAGGTGTCTTTTACTATCATGACCTGATAATTCAAATGATTAGATGGGGTTTCCAAGAAGGAAAAACCCTTTTTGGATTTGGATTTGATTTTCGCCAAAGTAACAGGTACATGTTCTTGAAACTTTCTGTTACAAATTGCCACTCTAGCTTTACTCCTAGTTGCTGAATTAAAAACTTTACCATTGTATCTAAGAATCAGTGAAATGGTTCGCCATTTTATCTCAAGACAAGTTAAACTTCAGTTTCAGACTGTTAGGAACTGGAGCACATTTTTCTTACAGTGTTTTTGGAACCTCAAATGGGGTCATGAACGTACTGGTAGGGTAAATTATGTCCAAGATAATTCCATTCCGGACGAAGTTGGTTTGTAGTGGTATTATATCTAATGACTTTGTTAGTGGGGAATGCATTGATGTTTATATTTTAAGTTGGGGAAATGCTAATGATGTGTAGAAGCATAGAGAATTGCAAGCTAGAAACATGCTTACTAGTGCACCGTCAGTGAAAGAAATAACATGATGACATTTTGTCCCCACCATTGGTAGGGTGATTCACACCAGATTCCAACTATCATTCTTTGGACCTGTTTTATATTTAGGAAGTCTCTCTACAATGACTATTTTATCCAAATATCATTTTTCTCACTTGAGTTCTTTTTGCTTTTTGCTTCTTTTTTAAATTTTTTGGTTGATGGTGGTAATGTAGGAAAAATTCCGCTCTTTGAAATGACCATTCCTAAGTTTTCTCTCAAATATTGAGAATTTTTTGAGTAAAATTGAATATTGAGAATTTCTAATATAAATCTTCATATGCTTGTTTCAGACTTCAGGAAACTCTGGATAAGTTCTGTGCAAAGTTAGAGTCAGTATACACTTCATCGGGGGGAGAAAGATGAATATTATAACCCACTCCATGGGAGGGCTGCTAGTCAAATGCTTCATGCATCTACACAGTGATGTAAGAATTTTATTTATTTATTTATTTATTTTTTTCATGAATTGGCGTGTATAATGGTTATCATTCTGAATGCATAATTTTCCAATCGACCTCTTGGATATGGCTGGGAGTTGTTAATGTGGCTTTTTTGGGGGTTGTCTGAACAGATTTTTGAGAAATATGTGAAAAACTGGATTGCGATTGCTGCACCATTTCAGGGTAAGAGCTATAAAATCATTAAGCATCAATTGAATTTTATTTTTATTATTTTGACAATTGATTCCTATGTTAAGAACCTTACTGATGGAACCATTATAGAATATTAGAATTATTAGATATAATATGTTTAGTTGTGTGGTTTTTGGGTATTTGGGTATTAAGTAATAACCCCATACCCTCATCTTATGTTCTCATCATCTATATAAATAGAGGCAACCTCAATTTAGAATTAAGTCGTCTATTCTCAAAAAATCTAACATGGTATTAGAGCGATCCCTTCTCCATCACCACCGGCGCATCCCTCATCATCTTCATCCAGCACCATCTCCTTTTCTCTCAGCAAATTCTAGATCTAGATCTCCTCAAATCCTATCAACAATTGCCATCACCTTCTTCTCCACAAATCATTGCCTCTATTTCCTTTCTCTCTCTCTCTCTCTCTCTCCATATTTTGTTTTCCTCCTTCAATTCTTATGTTTTTACTTTTTAGCTTATGTGATTTTGAATATAGATCTGCAAAAAAAAGTTTACTCTTCACATGAACATGTGATCTTGATTCTAGATTTGCAAAAAAAAAAAATTATTGTTCACATGAACAGTACCGTGGTAGTACCGTTCACTGTGAACAGTAGCCACATGTACTTTTCATCCCCAAAAACCTAGTTGGTCATCTCCTCTATAAAAAAAGACTAGCCGTCTTCAAGTTTCAAAATCTTTGATGTCTTCATGCTTTAAAACCGTAATTGTCGTCAAGTGTCGCCTTCTCTGCTGCTTTCATCATCAACTGCTGTTGTTGACTCATGGGGCATGATGGTGTTGCTGGCTACTTCTGTTGTTGCTGCTAATTTTTGCTGATGCCGATTAATTCTGACATCAATACAATTGTCAAGTTTCAAAATCTTTGATGTCTTCATGCTTCAAAACTGTAATTGTCGTCAATTGTCGCCTTCTCTATTGCTTTCATCATCAACTGTTGTTGTTGTTGACTCATGAGGCATGATGGTGTTGCTGGCTACTTCTGTTGCTGCTACTAATTTTTGCTGATGCCGATTAATCCTGACATCAATACAGTTGTTGTTTTCATCTATTGCGGGTACTTATTACTACTGAGTATTGAGTTTGAGGATCTCCAAAAACCTCCTCCTAATGAATTTGGGACACTCTAAAATTCCTAATTATATCCAAAGAGGTGATGAATATTTAATTTTTTGCGCAGAGATTTGATTTGATTGGCGACTTCAACGTCGATATCAATGATTAGCAGTGTGGTATCAAATTACCAATTTCGTATTTGTTTCTTGATTTTTTTATTTGGGAAAATTATATCGCAAAATATTTTACTAGTTTTGTAACAAGCTGGGCATGATTGACATTAATGCTCTAGCTTGAGAAGGAGAGTGTTAGACTATTGGTATTTTTGCTTATTGGGTATTGGATATTTAGTTATCTTGTAAATTTATACTCGCATTTTATTTGTTCATCGTTTATATAAAGAGAGAGCTCATAATCTAGGTTTTAAGCCGTCTATTCTCTAAAAACATAACATGTCAGTCCATATATAAAGCATCTATTGTTTGGGAGAGTAGAGATTCTAGCGAACCCACATCCTTTTCTTGTTTATTTCTGTTAGCCCTAGAATTCCAGGACTTAAAGGTGTTGGTGCTTCTGGTGATAGTATGGTTTAGCCTTTTAGGTTTTCCTTAAAGGTTTGCCACAATTTCTTGACATTTCGAGACAAATGTGGTGTTTAGTAATTGGCTCATGTTTCAAAAGGGCTTGAAGGTCAATGGCAAACGGTGATTCATAATGCGCAGAGATTATACTGAGTTGAAACCTAAGGAGTGCTTTTGCAAGATGATATCTCTTCTAGATATTTTGAAGGAAACCAAATAATCAAGGTACAATAGTGATGAGGACATCACTCTGTTTGCTTGTTTATTATTATGATTCAGTTATTTTTGATTTAGTTGTTTTCTTTTATTTGAGAATTTAGTACCACATCAGTTATGTTCTGAGACTAGACTTTTATAAAGCTTATAAATAGGCTTCAAGATCTTATTGAATTGGGATATGTTTTTGTGCTCTTGAGTTTTGGTGTAAGGGGGGTATGAAGCCCGATTGTGTGCAAGGGGTGTGAAACTCAAAGCCTATTCAAAATTTCTATTTTCTTTTTTTTTTCCTCAAATCTTAGTTTCTTTTTCTCTTGTATTCAAGGTGATTGCGATTGACCTATATTACATCAATTTTAGTATCAGAGTTTTGATTCTCAATCTTCTTCAATTTTTCTTAGATCCATTCCACACAAGGAAAAAACTCCAAAACCATCTCTCTTTATTTTCCCAAAACCCTAGCCGTCTCTCCAAACCTTAGCTTTCTTGAAAAAAAGACACCTAGATCTAAAACCCTAGACCCGACTCCCAAAAAAAACTGTAGCAAAATTCCAGTTAAAAATCTCCTAAATTCCATAAAAAATCCTAAATCTTCCTATTCATCTTCTTCCTCCATTTCACTGCACCCTAACAACCCTAACCCTAGTCTAGCCTGCTGCAGCCTTACCGCCACCCTTCTTTGTCCTCGCCGGCGACAAGCACCCCCATTTCCAATGCCTTCCCCTTCACCTACTGCTTTGCAACCATCACCACCGCGCCAAGGTTTCCAGTCGAAAGCACCGCCATCCCCTTTCCTCTTTATCCCTCGACTTCATCGCATTGACGTCGCCATGATCTCGTCCCCCCGCCTTCGTCACCACGTCGTCGTCGAGATCGGTACCATTTTGATTCAACGACGACTTCGCCATCTCCGACTCTCTGATGAGGCTCTCGAGGCTGATTCAGATTTGTAAACAGTCACCATCAATTTCGTCTTCAGATCCCGATCGTGGCAATCGTCACAACAGACCTCGTCGCCATCTTCGTGACTGTTGTCACCCAACTTCGCAACGTTATCGTTGTCGTCCGTTGTTTCATCGTTTTCCTTAAAACTGCAGAGAAGAGAGAAGAGAAGTTAGTGTGGGTTTTATTTGGGTTTCACAACCCGAACTCGGTTCAAATTCACAATCGACCCACAAGTCAGACCCGATCCATCCGCTTCAGATTTAGATCCGACCCGGATCCAACTCAAGTCAACTCGACCCACTTGCCAGTGTTTTAAATATCCCCGATATAACCCCGATATTGCGCCGATATTGCGTTTACGGCACCTAGCCGCAATGATTGGCACATCCAAACCGATATAGCGATTTTCACCCAAAATTGCCGATAAATCGGTATGGACCCGATATATCGGCCGCAATTTCGCCGATTTTGGACCCGATATAGCGTTTTACACTCAATTTGTATGTTAGGTATTTGGGTATTTTGAGCGATGTGACAATGTGACATTTGTGAAGATTCTACACTTGGATATTGATTATGCATTTATAAGCTTAATGCAAGTTATCGAGTCAAGTATATGTTAAACATATAAGTATGATGTTTTATGTAGCTTTATATAATTTATGAATATATTGTTTTATTGAGATGCAATTTAAGACAAGAAGATATGTATATTTACAGTCTGATTTTGACATCCGATTTTTGAAAATATCCCCGATATGTCCCCGATATATCTCCATTCCCGATAAATTTTCCCGGCCGATGTAGCCGCTGTGGCCGCCATTTAGAACACTGCCACTTGCAGCATTGGGCCACCTGAGTTGACGGCTCAGGCCCGACCCGAACAGACAGCTCAGACCCGACCCGACCGAGCAGAGCCGAGTTGACCCTTCTTGGACTCAACTCAGTAGGATTGTTTCAGAAGCCGTTTTGAGCCAATTTCAAGCCAGATATGAGATGTTTTTGAAGCAGTCTTTTTCTAGTCACGTCTAGCCTGTGTTGCAGCTTTTCCGGAGCCTCTCTGTAAGATCTCCAGCCATTAGTTATGGAGAAGTATCTAAAGACTCTTACAGGACTTATGCCTGAGCGTGAACTGCTCATCTTCTCAGGTGATATCGTAATTTGGCCCAATTATTAATTGTTCATTTCTCGTAAACTCTAGGGATTGTGCACTTATTTGTAGTTTATCATGCATAATTGTTGATGTTTATTGATCTCATCTGTTGGTTGCTTAACATCATCATTCATGATTATATTTCCTTGTATATAGAGATTAAGCCTTTTAGGATTGTAATGTTCATCATTTAGTGCATGCATTTAGTTCTATTTGAGTGTAGAAACTTTGCATAATCATTCACTTATTTGTATTGTTTTGTATTGCAATCTGTTTTAGGTTAAGTTGTAGATATGTTCGAGCTTAGCATGAGATTTTGCAGTCCCCTAGAGTCACGAAACACAAATTCATGACATTACATAGAGAGTAATTATTATGACTGACGCGAGTCATAAGATACGAATTCATAACATTGCACTAGAGAGTGTAATTATTATAATTGGCATGAGTCACGAAAACAGAATTACAACATCGCACTAGAGTGTGTAATCATGATGATTGGCGTCACTGTTCTAAAAATCGGATTAATCGGCCGATTAATCGGCCGATTAATCCTATTCGGTGGCAGCCCGCTTAATATTACATTAATCGCTCTGATTATGCGCTCGGGCGATTAATCGGATCCAAAACGATTAATCCCCGTTTAATGCCCGATTAATCTGATTAATCCCCGATTAATCCGATTAATCCCCGATTAATCATTTAGGCATTTCATATTTTTTTTATTTGAAAAACTCATCACTTTGTGTGTGTTGGATCGTTAAGTAATTTATGTTGATGATTTGATAATAATTTTTTATTAAATAGTAAATGAACTATTATTTATTAAATAGTAGATGAATTATGATATTTTATTATTGTACATTTTGCGTAAAGTGATACTTATGTTTTGTTATTTTTGATTAATTTTCATATTAACTTATTTAGCAATCTTTTTCCATCATTCTTAAAGCTCATTATTTTGATTGATAAATTGACTAATTTTTATTTATCTTATTTTGCAGGTAAATTCTTTGATTTATATTTATGTTGAAAATTTAAAATCTTGGATTACTAATGCGAAGAGATAAGTTCTCTTACTTCTTTTTTTACTATATATTCATATTGTCTTGTTCATCATATCATGGTTTATAATTTCACATCTAGATATTGTCTTGTATAATATCTAGGTATTTTCAACAATTAACTGTATATATTCATATGTATCTGTGTATAAATATAATTAAATATATTAAAATATTCAAAAATAATTAATCCCCGATTAATCCGATTAATCATTATTCAGTATTGGACCGCACGAATAATGAAACCGATTTTTAGAACACTGATTGGCGTGCTATTTGGAGAGATGAAGTCCAATGAAAAAGCAGTGTAGCGCTTATCAATTTTTATAGTACATATGATCCTCACAAATTTTGTAATTGGATAGCGTATCTGGACTACTATTTTGATTTGTATGAACTTTTTGATGTGACTAGAGTCCGGTTTGGTAAGTGAAAACTAAAATTTTTAGCCTTGAATTATTGGACTATCGTAGGAAGACAACTAGCGAGAACATATGCCAGACCTATAGAGATGTGGGATGAAATGAAGGAAAAGCTTAAGAAAAAATTTATCTTTAGATCTCGATTGGTTAAAGAGTTATTTTATCTATATCAGGGAGACTTCTCTGTTACCGAGTGTAAACTGAAATTTGAGGAGCTTGTATTTGGATTCCTACTATTTATATGTTTTATAACAAATTATGACTTGATTTCAGAAGAGAACTGATCTTACATGTCATTAAGTCTGTCAAAAAGATATTTTTTTGGCTTTAAAGCTAGAATTGTCCACTTTCAAAATCAAAACACGGTGTTCTACGTGCGAGGGATATGGACATCATGCTTGCGAGTGCCCCTCGATCAAGTGTTCTAAGTGTGGACATTATGATTACCAGTGCACCTCGAAGCGTCAACATACTAATAATGTGCAAATTGAATATTGATAATTTGAGAATTGTCGAGAATGTCTACATTCCTTTTGAGGTTACTACTGATGTAGTTGATGGTTCAGTAAAGTCTAGTACACACGCACTTGATGAGATCTTTGTTCATAAGGAGAGTATTAGTGACGTTAAGGATACATTAGTTGAGTCTACTATAACCATACCTGATGATATTGATATATCAGATGATGATACTAGTGATTTTGAGTTGATGTTTCAGATGATGATATTAATGAGATTTTGAGCATGTATTAGTGGACTCTAGTATGCCCGTATAGGTTGCTGGGTATTCACTTGTCATATCTAGAGGACGGAATTGAGTATGAGAAAATTGATATTAGCGTTGTTACATTTAGTAAGTCATCTGAGTTCTCTCATGCAGATTATGATTATGTGGTTGCTTCTAACTTTTTCTCTTCTAGTGAGTTAGTGAAATTCTTTACTATAGTTTATCAGGTTACTCATCTTTCAGTGAATGTTTGGAGTTATTTTCTGACTTTTGTCATATTTTTGTTTGTCCTAGTAATGTTACACCATTACAGGTGTTCAAACTACGTCCTCCTAGGAAACTCATATATCTCATTTTTGTCTTTGTTGTAGACTTGCAGTTTTACCTAGTGAGTTTGTTGTATTGCGTTTGCTTGAATTACATGATAAGACCCCATAACAATTTGTAATGATGACTTCAAATTTGCTGCCTATCCACAATATCTTCCAAGACTTTGCGGTTAAAAATATGGTGATAGTTACGATTCACTCTGAGAGGTTCCCTCTAAGAACTGTGAAATAGTTGCATGCTCGACATACATGTCCTATTAGAGTCCTGAGGATGATTATTTTTATTACTGATTAGTCGGGTTTTTCATGGGACCCTGTTATCAGTTCAATTTTCAGTGAGGTAGATTCGACTCTTTCTGATGCATGTGCCTCTCCAGATTTACTATTGACTGTAACTGATTTGTCATGGAGGCCAGCCTCACATGCACCACCTTAGATCGAACTTGATGCACGACTGATTGCCCCCGACCACCATCATGGCCCGAATTGAGATGCTTCGTGTGGGAGCCCACACTCGACATGGTCGAGTTTTTCCTACCCGGGGGAAATGATGAGGACATCACGCTATTTGCTAGTTTATTATTATGATTTAGTTTATTTTAAATTTAGTTGTTTTCTTTTATTTGGGAATTTATTATCACATCGGTTATGTTCTGATACTGAACTTTTGTAAAGCCTATAAATAGGCCTTAAGACCTCTCTTATTGAATTATTGAATGATTGAAATAAAAAACTTCCAGTTAAAATTCTTGAGATCTGATTTTGTGATCTTGAGTTTTGGTGTAAGGGGTGTGAAGCCCGATTGTGGGCAAGGGGTGTGAATCCCAAAACTTATTCAAATTCTTTTTTCTTTTTTTTCCTTCTCAAACCCTAGTTTTCTTTTCTATTGTATTGAAGGTGATTGCGATCCACCCATATTAAATAATGTGCACCAATTATTCAACACAGAGTGTTTTGTTGTGGTCTATTTGGTTCTGAGTTCAGTCATGAGGTCAATTACTGGCCATCAACGTCCAGTTTGACAGATAATTTTTGACAATGTCAAAACTTCAATGAGACTTGGTCTTTCGTTTATGTATTTCTCCTCCTAGGAAGTATGAACATGAATTTGGAACATCGATACGACACGATACAGACAAGGAGACATGGCAAATTCTTAAAAAGTAGGATATGGGACATGACGTCATGTTAATATCTGTATGTTTTATGTGTATCACATAATAAGCATCTAAAACCTCTGTTATTAGGAGATATTTTACTAAAGTTAGGAAAACAAATAAAACCTTAATGATTTAGACCCATAGCTTCTAAACAAGTCATGAAATAAAAAGAAGAACTTTGGAAATCAATCCCTTGCCTGACTTATGAGCTTATGATACGGCCACATGTTTATGAGCTGTTTAGATTATGCTAAGATATTTGTCCCAATCATGTCAAAGGATCTTTTTTTAATTTGTTAATTTCAAGGTGTTTTTGAAACACAATCTTTGGAAATTTTCAAAGGAAAACCAGCTTGGACACTTAGTTATTAGATTGTTCTTAATGTGACACATCTCTGATGTGTCTGATACACACAAATGGAGTGCAAGCCTCAGTTTCCGATACATGTCATAGATTGATAGGAGACTCACTTTGAAGTGTTCGTGCTTCATAGACTCTCCTCGAGATAACCACAATATTGTATGATTGTATCCTCACATTTTAATATTTTCATCCATGTCCTTAAATCAGTGTTCTAAATATCCCCGATATAACCCCGATATTGCGCCGATATTGTGTTTACGGCATCTAGCCGCAATGATTTGGCACATCCAAACCGATATAGAGTTTTTTATTCAAAATCGCTGATAAATAGGCATGGACCCGATATGTCAGCCGCTATTTTGGCGATTTTAGACCCGATATAGCGTTTTACACTCAATTTCTAGGTTAGGTATTTGGGTAATTCGAGTGATGTGGCAATGTGACATTTTTGAAGATTCTACACTTGAATAGTGATTATGGATTTTAGCCTTAATGCAAGTTATCGAGTTAAGTATATCTTAAACATATAAGTATGATGTTTTATGTAGATTTATATAATTTATGCATATATTGTCTTATTGAGATGCGATTTAAGACAAGAAGATATGTATATTTACAGTCCGATTTTGACATCCGATTTTTAAAAATATCCCTGATATATCCCCATCTCCGATAAATTTTCCCGGCCGATGTAGCCGCTGTGGCCGCCATTTAGAACACCTCCTTAAATAGACCTCCCATCTCCTCCACTAGCTAAAACATGTAAAGTAACACTACAAGTTAATGAAAACTTATAAGGTCATCCTGATTGTTTTGGTGATACATTTTCATTTGAGTAAAAATTTTAACTTGCACATTATCTGCCTTCTTTCTCTGTATTTGATCTTCTATTTTTCAAACTGTTCGATTAAGGTACCAGGGAGTTCCTTGCTTAGCTACTCTCTGTACTCCGTCCAACAGAATCTGTTGCAGTTATATGTAATATCATGGTCATTTGTTAGACTGAAAATCTCTAAGGACAAGGACATCGTGAAGTTTGTTATCCTGCTCCTTCAGATTAAAATTTGGTTCTGCCATATATTTTCCAGGTTGCAGAATGTTAAACTTAGATTTTGTTTCCGCATGATGCTTTGCACAGTCATCTAATTTCCTTCTGTAAAATTATAGCAATATTGTGCTCTTTGCATGAGTGTTTAACAATTCCTTCATGAGATATTCTATTGGCAGGCACACCCGGATATATAACAGCGGCTCTCTTAAATGGATGCTCTTTTGTTGATGGGTGGGAGCAAAATTTTTTTATTTCTAAATGGAGCATGCAGCAACTTGTAAGTATTTTTCCCTCTATCCAGCTACTGTTTTCCTTCTTATGTATAAGAATAAATATTTATTGCAATAAACAAATCAGGATACCTGAAAACTGGCCAGTGAGTTGCCTTTTTGGCATGTTTATTTATGTAATTTTGCTATCCTTAGTAGGCACTAAAAGATGATGTTCAGTAATAATAACTCATAAGAAAAATCAGTCATTGTTTTACCTTGGTCACCTTGAATGAGTTCCAGAAATCTGTTTGGGGTGTTCTTTTATGAATCCCCGTTTGTTTGCATATAATTTTAGGGAATTGGGTAATTTGTAGTTCATTGTGGGGCCAAATTTTCGATCTTTTTGAAATGCATAAAACTTGTTTGATTGTAGGGAATTGGCGGTGGGGACCCACACAAATATTGATTCCAAATTTCTCTTGCCACCTCAGCAGAAAGGAAATCTCAACTCATTTCATTTTGTGTGAAATTGAAGAGTAAAAAGGGGGAGAGAAGCTTTTAATATTAAAGAAAGGAGGGGGGGGGGGGGGGAGTTATACTTTAAAAATTAAATTGTGATGTCCACACTCATTTCATTTTCTCTTTTTCACATGACAACCAAACAAAAATTTAAAACGCTCAATTCTCTCTTCTTTGAGGGGTCAATGCGCCATCCAGGATGGAATTGGATGGAATCAAATGTTTGTGGGTCCCACTACCCTTTCGTTTCTTGTGTTTACATGCATCCAAACATCCCCAATGTTGGTTAGTCTCAACATGGGAGTAACAGGATTCTGCCTTGACCTTAATGAAGCTGATGGTTTTCACGTGTGTAGGGGTAATGGGTCTGGTAGTAACTTCAGCACTAACTGAACCAATTAGTTTTGAGGTTATCCATATCCATACGAAATCTCAATAAGCATAAGGGACATCCAAACCCTATCTATCCATAGGTTCAGTCATGTTATGGGGTACTTCTCAGAATAATTTCTGTTATCCATTTAAATTTGTTTTATTAGTGGAACTATATTAAATTATGATGTTAGATGTGTAATAATTGTAACTATATCGGTAGTGCAACACTGTATAGAGTGCAAGGCAATGGATGGTTTCATTACTAAAATCATTATTGGCAAGCAATACTTAAGATAACACATTCTTTGACAACAGGTCAGTTATAGTGGGATGCAGAAATATATGCAAATTGAAACCTGATAAGCTAACCGGGTTCATAACTTAAACCTGACCTAAATTGTTGTTGGGTTGGATGCTTATATCCCACAGGTATTTTGGGTTGGGTTAGCGGTTAATGGGATCGATTATGAGTCCTACATGTAATACGAGCTAAACATATAATTTTGTGAGGTAAATCTAGTGTTATTGTATCACTTTTTATTAAAACTACAGTTGAATTTGTGCTTCTGAAATAAATTTTAGTATTTTCTTCTTTTGCATTTAAATTAAAGCCTAAAATGTATGGGAAGCTAATTCACCGTATTTTCCATACAGCTTGATGCATATTCCAACAAATGTTTTACATGTTGCAGTTCCCACTAGGTTTTCCTTCATTTAATACATTTTTTTGTTGGTGGAAATTTATTGTTATAAAATGCAAATGCAGCTGATCGAGTGTCCATCAATATATGAGCTGATGGCCAACCCCAACTTCTCTTGGGATTGTCATCCGCTCGTGCAAATATGGAGAGAGAGACATGATGTTGGTGGCAGCCATGGCACTGTGCTGGAGTCGTATGAGCTGACTGAGGCTGTACCTTTGATGAAGGAAGCTCTTTCAAACAACATGGTAAGCCATAATATATACTTGTTTGTAAAATTCTCTAAATCTTATGTGTGCATGTTTATTATATGATTGGTTAAACACTTTATATTAACTCCTCAAAGAAGATTCAACACTTTTATAGTCGGAGGATGTGCCTTTACATCTGCGTAATGGAACAGTTCAGCACCAAGAAATTCCAAGTGCGTTAGATGCTGGAATCTCTCAGTGTTGAGAAAACTCTTGTGAAAGAATCTAAAATCGCACACACCCACCTATTATAAATGGAAGGCTCCTTTTAAGAGGTAAGAAATCTTCTACTCTCATCTTTCTAGCCATTAGATCTAGTATTTAGTGGCTTCCGATCGTGGTGCATGCACGCATAGAACAGAAGAGATTAAAGTTTAAAGATAGAGGGAAAAGATTTGAGCTATGTATTAATCCCCTCAAAGTGTGACCTAGGACGCAACACTTTTTTTTTGACTTATTCCTTTCTCATATATCATGGATACTTCTAAAGGGATACATACCCGTGTAGAATGCATATGTGATACTTGGATACTCCGGTACTTGATGAAACATCGGATACTTCTTTTGACGTATCCTAGAATTTGTAAAATATTCTAGACATATCAGACATGATGTCTGATTTATCCAAAGATGAGGTAAACATGTAATGTTGGAATCATGGGGTTTACCCTTTGATTATTTGCAAATGCATTGCAATTATATACTTTGTCCAGGTTCTTAACAAGGAATATGACTTCAAGTAATTATTTATTTACACGTGGGATATTTTGCTTCTTTAAGGGTTCTTCCCGACAATTCATGACAGATAAATTGACGCACAAAGAAGTGTAAATTTATTGTTTTTTTAGATATTAGTCCCTAAAATATTTCATATTTTTTGATATTAGACGCTCAATTTTTTTGAATTGCTATTTAGTCTATAAAATCTTAACTAACCTGGTCAATCCCTTAACCAAGTAACCCACCCACCCCCCCCCCCCCCCCCCCCCCCCCCCCCCCCCCCCCCAATATGTAGTGTTGTTGGGTTTTACAGGACAGGAAGAGGATTGGGATTTACTCTATTTTGGGAAGAGGAGGAATGAGGTTGTAGGTTCACTTAAATTCATTCAATAGATGACAAGGATATATTATGTTAAAGTTAATGGAATATTCTCTCTATTTTGATGAGAACTAACTAGAAGGCTAATTTAATGTTACTTAAAGGATTTGGGGGACTAGATAGCAATTCAAAAGATTCCAGGGGCTAATGTCAAAAATATGAAAGACTTTAGGGACTAATATCTAAAAACCCCATTTTTATTATTGCATTCCTATGATGTATCCACATACCCATGTCATGATGTATCTATATACATATCGGTTCATCATGTATTATATATGTTGGCATGCATGTCTTTGTGTGTGTAGCCACGTATGTATATGCGCACGCTAAAAAATATGTGTGCATATAATTCTTGCTGTATCTATGCCATACCCGTTCCTAGTTTTTGCAAACTAGCCATATCGTATGTATTCCATATTTGTTTCCTTGCTCCATTTTCTTCCTCCATCATCATCTTCTTCTTAGTTCTCTCTTCAGCTTTAGATCCATCCAACCGTTCCAGATTTATTCCTGTCCCCTCTTTTCTATTATTGCTTATGGCGTCCTTTTTCATATCTTTCTCCTCTTTCTATTTTCTACCAGCCATTACCATCGATATTCCTCAATACTTCTAGCCTCCGTTCCGCATGGACACTAACATTCAGTGGTTTTTCAAGTCCACTTGCTCCACTTTTGATTCTCTTTCATTGTTTGATATAATGAGACGAAGAGAAATGGGAGGAAAAGGGAAACAGTTCAAAAACTTTGTTTGAAAGTGCCAAATCTGTAACATTCTAATACATGTCATGAACTATTTCTTGATGTTGGAGATCACAAAATCTTCTCTATTTTTCAAATCACCATCCACAAAAACAGCAGTAAGAAAATCTTCCTTCAGGATGACTGATTTTGACAGGTTACTTCGTTTCCCAAGTCTAAGGTCCTGGGATGTCAGTCCAAAATGTTTGCAAAGTAGGGTGTCACGGTTGCTGGCAAGCTTTATGTGTTATGACCTTTCACTGTACAACTGAATTGCTTTCTTGTCCAACATACATTTTTCATTCAGCTTTAAATTGCTAGTTATTTGTTTAAAGTACATGACTTCTGGGCCCTGTTGTTCACTTTCTCTTTCCAGGTTGAGGTCGATGGCAAGCAGATTCACTTACCATTGAACTTGGACATTTTGAAATGGGCCAATGAAACTCGTGAAATCTTATCACATGTTAAGCTTCCTGCAACTGTTAAGTTTTATAATATATATGGGACTCATTATGACACACCACATAGTGTTTGGTAAGTTCTCTTTCTTTTCACTGCTGGTTCACATCATTTTGTATGGTGGTTTTCTTTAGAGAGTGTTTGATATTACACCAGAACTTTCTTGGGACCAAGATTATTCTCCAAAGCTGCGATGGTTTTGGCTTGTGTTATGTTGTACTCAGCATCTTGTCAACTTTGATTGAAATACCAGAAGATTATGAGTAATGTAAAATAAGATTCATTCATTCATTTCTGATTGTTGACAGCTACGGGAATGAGCAAGAGCCTATTTCAGATGTACAACAACTGCTTTTGACCCTGCCAAAGTACATATGTGTTAATGGTGATGGGTCAGTTCCAGTTGAATCTGCCAAGGTATGTTCCCTCCTACAATCTGATTATTTTTTAATGCAAAAATATATTACATTCGCCTCCATAATCAAATGTATGTAATTTCGTACTAACAAGCTAGATTCTCAAGTAAGCTAGGCAGGTCCTGAATATCCCAGGTCCCTTATTGTGGTAGCCCTTGGATTCTAGATGAGTAGATCTTTCTACCAGTGGCCAATGACGCTTAACTGATCAGACTTTTTATCGTGGAGGAAAATGAAACTAAGCAGTAAATGTTATGGAAGCAAATACACCCTTGTTGAAAAGTAAGAAGAGTCAAAAAGCACTTATTTGACATAGAAGGAGAAGATATGTAGCGCACAATTGTATCAGAGAGTTATATGTATATAGCAAAAGCCCTGGCCTTTTGCCTCTATTGAACACTCATTCTACTCATTTACCAGTTAATAACCTTGTTATATTTATATATATTTTTGACTATTATATTTATAGCGAAAGCCCTGGCGCGCGTGCACACACACACACGAATGAGAATGATCTAGTTTCGCAAACTATTAACCTTCATGCACAACCTCCTTGCGCAGTGAATGAGCCTCTCCAAACCGCTATAGCGGCTTTCCCACGCTGCGAAGTCAAGTAGTCGGTTAATATGCCTTTTAGTGCGTCTTGCAATTAGTTTGAAAGCCCCCCTAGCCTACTACACATAGAGAGCCCACTACACATGAAGAGATTCGAACCCACAACCTTCTACCAGAGAAGTGTCTTAGCGCGTGAGGTATGCTCAGTTAGCGCATGCACCATCACCATGTTAGTGTGCACTTTTTGTGCATAATTCTTGTATAGTCTGTTGTGTGTAGGATCTATCCCCGTTTGACTCTCTGCCTTTTGTATCATGTAAAGATATTGAGCATGGATTTCATTTGTAGGTATATGAATTTTATGCTTCCTATTACTTTTGAAAGGGGGGTATCCACATGTGTATGTCTTCTTTAACATACATGATACCTGAGGTATTTGAAGTCCAAAATAAGTTCAATCGTGGTGCCTCTGGGTCTTGTAACTCTGGCCGCTTCAAGCATTCTCTCAGGTATTCCAACTTTTGGTTGTGGCAAGCTTGCATGTATCAATATTCTGTATGACAGTTTTATCCTTAATTCAAATGAGACTTGTTTGAGCCAAAATTAAATTGATTTATCGGATTCGACCAACATGATAAAATATAAAGATGGAATCTTACTGTTGGCCGAATGTAGGGCTTCTATCAAGCATTGAAATTAATGGGTCCGAGCACAAAGTAAATTTACTTAAGTAGTGCCCTTCAAAGTGGTACTATGGCATGACTTGCCTTCTCAAAGATGCAGTTAGGGTCAACTATTTTCGTGATCATCAATGGATTCCTCATCGCACATTGAAGTAAGTTCTTTATTGGTCTCCAAACTAGCAAGGGTAGCCCATATGGCAGCTATGCGGTGAAGTTGAATAATGGATAGAAGTACCTAGGCATGTCTGTTAAGCAAATCTCTAATGCAAATCCAAATATGACCACTTAAAATCAATTAAACTTGGAATAGTATCTTGGTTATCCTCTGTGAGGGGAGAGAATACCTGTTGAGAACGCTTTCTTATCTATCAAGAACCTGGCAGTTACTTGGGTTTGCTGGAAACCCACAAACTGTCCAAAGGCAAGCTGCTGAAATACTACTTTTAGATACATAGGCCGTAGCTGGGACTTGAATATCCACTCCCACCTTTTTATTAGTGAGCCAGGCTTTATTGGCTGCTTAAATACTATGATTAGGCAGCCTTGTATTGTATATCATCAGTTAAATCTGATTTGGGGTTCTATGTATGTGAGAGAACAAAGAGATTCATTTGGGCCAGCTCTCCACTTAAGACCTTTCTGACCTAAAAACAAACACTCCATGCACTTTGTTTATCTTTACTGATAATCATGTGAATTTTCATCATTACAGAAGAGGGGGATGTGTGGTCCGATCTCAATTTATTTTGCATGTCCGTGCCCCCCTCCCCCCGCCCCCCAAGCTTTAGATATAGAACAGCCTGTGGGCAGTTATCTTCTTCTTCATCTCCCTCTTCTGTTTCTCCTCCTACTTCTGCTTAAGACACTTGTTGCTTCCTGCAGGCAGATGGACTTGATGCAGTTGCAAGGGTCGGTGTTCCTGCTGATCACCGTGGAATCATCTGTGATCGGCATGTGTTTAGAATACTGAAGCACTGGCTCAAAGCAGGAGAGCCTGATCCTTTCTGCAACCCTCTAAATGATTATGTTATCCTCCCTACTGCCTTTGAGATTGAAAGGTATTGTGAGCAAGGGTTGTTGCAGGTTACTACTGTGAAAGAAGACTGGGAGATAATCTCGCCTGACACCGACACTGACAATAACAAGTCAGCTGATAATCCAACCGTGGTGGGTGCTTTATCTGTCACAGTCGGGAAGGAGCAGCCATTTTCAGGGGCACAGGCCGGTGTACTTGTTCACCCCTAGAGTGAAGGAATACATCACGTTGAAGTTAGAGCTGTATGTGTCACGGCGAGTGGATGATAATGTGAACAATGGACACGGCCTCAAACTTGCTGTACAGCTTGGTTGTGTGATTGCCTTGTACTCGTCTACCCAAGAACCTAATTCTGGGTGCATGGATTGATGGCGCGGTACTGTATGTGAATATCTTGTATATGAATGAATGAATGTATGTAACGTGTGTAAATATGAACTGTCAGATACGTGATGTATTCCAAAACAGACACAAGTTTGTTCTGGTGACAATTTGATAAATATTTATGATAGTATCAACACAAATCGGACTTCTTTCACCCTCAAAGTTTCGTGTTAATGTGGACAATGATTTGTATAGGCCAAGTAAAGATGCGTACGCGTACAGTGACTGCTTTCGACATGTTTTAAGGTCTTTACAACTCTGTAGAGACTATTGCTTTCGCAGCCGGAAGCAAAGAAGAAGAGAGATCAAAACTGAAACTGTAATCACAATCACTAGTTGACGATATCACAACAAAAAAAAAACAACTCAAAACGAGGCGCAGAACGTATAAAGACAGTACTTGAAGGCCCAGAAGGTATACAAACAGTATTTGAATCCTAATCGAGCTAGGATTACTAACAAACTCGTCAGATAATAGGACGAAATAAGCATCCTAAATCAACTCAGACTTCAAATAAATCAACTCAGACTTCAAATAAATCAACTCGAAAGTCAACTAGCCCGACAAAAATTCCTTCAAATTTTACACTCACTTTCCATAAACGCCGCCATAAATCCTGTTACAACTCGGATTTCCAGCAGAACAAAAAAAAAAAACCCGACAGCCGTCAGAATTTCCAAACTTGTAATCCGACTCCAATGCGCCAACCAAAATTCGCCTATAAGAAGCCCAACATCAGATCAACACCATGAACACAAACGCGCGAATCAATTGAGGGAAAAAAAATTCTGTAGTACTCAATGGAACCAACACCGACCGAAGTTGCAGAGCCCGCCAAGTTTCGTTGCAAGGTCTGCGGCGAGAAGTTCAACAACCCGCAAGCCCTCGGCACCCACCAGAACAACCATGGGGTCGAGCTCGAGCAGGCCAATAGAGAGCGAAACGCGCAAACTGCGGGAGCCATGCAACAGAGACTACAACAACAACAACAACAACAACAACAAGATCAAGAAGCGTCGAGCATTCAACATTGTAGTCCAAATACTGGCCTGTGTGTTCTGTGCATGAGAACGATGCCGCTGAGCCTGGCCGTCGACCGTCCCAACATCACCGCAATGAGTGCCGAGACGATCAGAGAGACATTGGCGGTGGCCGCGGCCGCCACCAAAAAGCGTCACCGTGTCGATGTTTCGAGCAATGTGGATAGTACTACTAGGAGTTCATTGCCTGTTGACAGTACAGTGACGGGTGGTGGTCCAAACGGGAGCCAGCAGAAAGAGGTTGAGGAGCTTGACCTGACTCTGAGATTAGGAACTGGGAGATGAAAGTTGTGCATAATTTTGGATTTATTTTAGAGGGAAGCTAACTCGCTGAAGTTTAGTTTAGTTTTTTTCTCTTTTCCAAATTACCTTTTGTAATATATGAGGTAACTTTGCTGACAGGAAACAGAAACAGAAATATATAACAGAGAAGACTTCTTAAATTTTGATACAAATTTGAATTACAGGGCAAAATCGTAAGGTGTGATTTTTCAAATCAAAATCAGTTTTTTTCCCCTGTTCTACCTTATGGAATCATAATCCAAATCCAAAATCCTAGTTCCAAAAACTCTATATTGCGTTAAATTGAGGTTTTTAAGTAGGCCCAAACCACAGGGTAGCAAACAACTAGAAGTTACCTTGGTTCCATAAATTTCTTGTTGTTAGGGGTTAGTAAATTGCATAGTATGCTTAATGAGTTAAGTTTATTGTACTTATAATCATGATTTGATCATCTCATAAGGGAAAAAAAAAAAAAAAGGAACATGTACTCTTGGCCCAAAACGCTCCATGGGATCTTATAGACTTTTGGGAGCACCTATTTACAAAAAGAATTTCTTTTTACATTGAAATAAGTAGAAAATATTACACCATGAAATTTAAACTAGATTTTTGACATGTGCTCTCTGATAAAAGAAATTGAACTCATGCTAGTTTCTTTTCTATTTCTTTTGGTAATGGCGAATTTCCAAAATACAAACAGGAAATATACAGTGTTACTAAAGCTAGAATAAGGAAACCTCGTACAGAAAATTCGGGAGATAATATTTTAGTTCATGTCAGTTACTAAAGCTAGAATTAATGAGCAAATCTCAAATAATTATCATTTTGCAGGCTTTTATAATATAATAGCTGAGAAGTTTCTTGATCAGAAATTCTAGTAGAAAAAGGGTTGCTGGTTTTTCTGGAGTCTGCTGACTGTAGATAAACATTGGAATTGGATTGGCCCAATAAATGAGATAAAAAGGACAAAGTAGCAGTTGGTAGTTAGGTCAGAGAAACAAAGGAGTTAAACATAAGAGACAAAATGTCAGGTGAGGATTAGATTTTTATCTCCAACTACTTTTGTTGCTAGCTAGCTTCCTAGTTCCAAGCTGCTTTTTTTTGTGGGATAGTTCCTAGTTCCTAGCTACTTGAAAAATATTGATCTACAATTTGATGATTCTAATTGTAGATATCCCTATTTGTTTCAGATTGTAAAGTTAAAGGAGCTTGAATTATGGGGACAAAAACTAGTGTTATAGGCATGAACTCATTTAAGAAAATCAATTTAAAGTGGTATGCTAAAACTGATTTTGATTTTTGATACCCATCGCTGAGGGTTTCGAAGAATTTCAAGTACTTCTTGGAGTCAGTTTTCCGAGAGCTTTCTTGAGAAGTTCTCCCCACAGATAGCAAAGATAGACATGGAGAGGAAGTTTATCAACCTTCAGCAGGGATCTCGATCAGTGGATGATTCTGTGACGGAGTTCACTCGCCTTAGCCGTTTTGCACCGCAGCTTGTTGCTGATGATAGGGATCGGACCCGTAGGTTGAGCAAGGGCTGAGTTTGGAGGTCCAGAAGCAGTTAAGCACTAGTTCGTTTACCACCTACGCTAAGATCCTTAATGCAGCAAGGAAGTGTTGGCCCGAAGGCTTTTCACCCTAGTTTTGAGGAAGACTAACTTATGAAGTTATGTTATTAATGATCTTGTGGTTATTAAGTTTCACATATTGATCAAGATTACAGTTGATGTTTAGATTCAATAAAGACTTGAAGTCAAGTTTCGAAACTATTACAAGTTGATTCAAGAGCTCATGCTTAAAGATCGCATCTAACACTCGAGATGAAGTCCTCGCTCTATGGATCATACTTTGGATCAAGTCTACTTGGAGAAGAAGATCGACAATAAGACTTGAGTCTAAGTTTGTATGTTAAGTTGTTTGTTTAGATCTTGTGTAAGGACAGAATAGTTTTGAATGGATCAAGCTCACACACACACACAAAGTTTATTATTGTTTTCATGATAAGTAGTTTTGATTTTCGGTTTAACTATTTCGCTTTCACAATTATATCTATTTGGTTTATATCTCAATAGAATAAGTTTTATAGTTTATATATGTGTTGGATTCTATCTGCACATATTAAAGCTTATATGGTTTATAGAAACTTACTTCTATAATTTGGGTTTATCATGTATACGGTTTTAAATTTCGAAATATCAAGTATACATTCTTGGTTTTTATGAGTAGATTTCACCAAAAGAAGTTTACATGGTTTATATGTATATTTAATTTATATGAATTTAATCCATATACATTGATGGTTCATATACATTTAGAAAAACTTATTCTGATGCATCTAATTCATGTGTTTAAGTTTTATTTTTATCAAAATTTATTTTGATATTTATTGTCAAAAATAAGTATATAACATTTACTATGTGTATTGGATTCTATCCATACACACTATACTTCAAATGTGTTTCAATATCTTATTTTTGTATTTATACAAGTTTATAAAAAAATCAAATTTCCATTTCAATATTTGGATTTTGAAAATACATTTTTGATTTTTGCCTATATTTCTTTATCGCAAAAATAGTTCAATTATTTGTAATATGTGTTGATTTTTTATCACAGATATTTGTACTTCAAAGTATTTATATGAACTTATTTTTGTGAAATTTATGAGGATTTATTGAAATTTTTATGGGTTTATGAAGTTGATTTTTAAACCCTCTAAATTTCAGTTTTGGGTTGCTTACGGTCGACCGACGGGTCGACAGCAGGCTAGCTTAGTCGACGAACTGGTCGACCGACGTGCATACATGCACGAGCCCACTAGCGGTCGACCGACTGGCTCAATCTAACTTGCGGGTAGAGGCCGGTCGACCGAACGGTCGACCAAGAAGAGGGAGTCTTTCTCTGTTTTTGGGGGTGGTCGACCGGGGGTCGACAGGTAACCCCAACGGTCATAAAAATGACTATTGGCCTGTCGACCGAGCGGTCGACCGACAGGCCATTTGGCCTATGTTCTGAGTCCAACGGCTAGAATTTTTTATGCTCTATATAAGAGTTGTTTTGATCAATTTTTGGTAAGATTTTAAAAGCTAATATTTCTCCACTTCAACTGAGTTTTCAACAAGTTTTTAAAACAAGTTTCTGAGCTTCAAATCAAAATCTTTATTTTGTTTCAAAGTTTTAGAAAATCAAAAGAAAACAAGTTTTGAAAACTCTAGTTTCTAGTTTTTATTTCTATATCTTTCAAGAGTTTTTTTCAAGTGTTTTCCTTTGTGTTTCTTTTCTAAAATTTTTGTTCACTCACAAAACTTGAGTTCTTCATTGCAATCTATCCTCTAGAATCATTGTATTGTGAGAGATTTTTGTTTGTGGTCATTGGATCACCAAGTATTGTTTGCGATCTTTGAGGTCATCAAGTTGTAAATTTTTCTTTACTTTGTGCCTTCCCTTTTGTGTAGAGGTTGAGAGTTGAAGTTGTGTATTCCTGATTTTTAAGTTGTATATCCTCGATGGAGGTCCCTTTGTGGAAGGTTCTTAATGGACATAATGGAAATCTTTCTGTGTGAAGGTGGGGACGTAGAGCGGTGGCTCGAACCTCAAAACATATCATCGTGTTTGAGTTTGGATCTTTCTCTTACAACTCTCTACTCTTTATATCTTGCATTGTTATTCTTACTCATATCTATTCATACTTGATATCGTTTATGTGCTCACACTTGAATTGAACCAAGAGAGATATTGAAGTTTCTCAACTCTTAGTTTAGAGAAATCGTGAGGAGAAGTTTTAGAACCCTTCATGGGAATTTGGCTTCACTCTAGGTTATACAGTGTGTGTTAATGTAAAAATTTTAATTTCGCATTATTGTCACTAGATTAATACTACACTTATGCACCCCCTCTAGGTGTATTTTCAGGAGGCACGAGCAGGCGTCTGGTCGGATCAAGACAATACAGGCTGGGGCACCTAAGCGCCCTGTTGATCAGGCTCCAGTGAGGTAAGTTAAGTCAGCCTAGATGAAGAGCTAGCTAGTGTGCAGCTATTGCTAGAATCCCTTCCATGTTCAGAGTGATTGCGGGAGAGCGAAGTGCTTGAAGTATGGGGTGAAGGATCATCAGTTGTCTGCTTGTCCTCAGAGGAGAGAGCTTCAAGGTGTTGTTGTTCCTACTCTTTCAGTGCCAAAGAGACAGATGATTCCAGTGCAATGACCGCCTCTTCCTCCACAGTAACAGGTGTAGCAATAAGCAGTGAGAAGCCGGGCACAACAATAGCAACAGAGGGGTCAAGGTCGTGGACATGCTTATACTTTGATTGCTAAGCAGGCAGACATGTTAGGAGAAGTCGTGACTGGTATGGTTCTCATTCATTAGACTCCTGCATGTATATTATCTGATTCCAATGCTTCACATTATTTCATTTTTGTGTTTTTTTTTATTGCTATGCATTTTATGCCGTGTGAATCTTTGCATATGAGTTGGAGTATTAGCACTGGGGATGGTGCAATACTTGCTAACAACACAGTATGAATTGTCTCATTGTTGCTAATGGGCGAGGAGTCTTTGCCGACTTCCTGGTATTAGACTCGTGTGAGTTCGATGTTGTTTTGGGAATGGAGTGGTTATGCAGACACCATGCAATTATTGATTGCAGAAGGGCATATGTTGTCATTCATGTTCCCGGGCGGCCAGAGTTTGAATTTCAGAGGAACAATAAGATGATTCATCTAGCTGCCTTGTGGATGACTTCTTCTAGAGGTATCTTGATGACCATGCAGGCATATGGGAAACCAGTTCCCGAAGTTGCAGCAGATTTTTTGGACGTCTTTGAGGAGGTCACAGGATTGCCTCCGAAGAGGGAGGTCGAGTTCTTCATTACGGCGTTGACCGATACGACATTAGTCTCTAGGGCATCATATCGAATGGCGCCAGTGGAACTTGCGGAGCTGAAGAAGCAAGTTCAGGAGCTTCTTGATAAATGATTTCATCAGACTGAGTGCTCCACCTTGGAGTGCTCTTGTTCTATTTAGTCAAGAAGAAAGATGGTAGCTTTCAACTGTGCATTGACTATAGAGAGTTGAATTTGGTTACTATCAAGAATAAGTACCCATTGTCCATGATTGAGGACTTGTTTGATCAGCTTGGAGAAAAACAGTGTAATGATAATAAAAACTTGAGAAGTGAATTTAGTCTCGAGCATCATATAATCAGAGGTGCTAACTCATGACTCAAATAGAATTAAATTTTTCGAGTGAACATAGTTTTCAAGTCTATTAGTCAAATTTATCTCAATTTATATACAGTTGTGCTACTCTAAATCGAAGATATTCTAAAATGCAAATATATATACTTTCTTTGCAGTAGTTCAGGGGCTCATGGACCCAGCCCTGCTCCCTCATCATATCTCTTCTTCATTCTTATAAATGAAGAATGCTAATTTTCAAAACTTTTTTCCTCCCTTTTTTTCATCTTCAAACTTAATCTGATCTATTTGCAAAATGTTGGTCTCTCTCTCTCTCTCTCTCTCTCTCTCTCTCTAGCAATTTGTTTCAGATATTGTAGGTGCAGTTGCACTTTGATTTAGGGGCCGTTTGTTCGCGTAAACTCCGTAATTCGTAAATGACTTACTACCCAGTTACAATTACGGTATTTGTTTGGACCGTAATTCGTAAAGACTTACGTAACTCAACTAACACTCACTTGCAACCCAGTTACCACTCACTTACAGCCCAGTTACAGTTAATTTTGTAGTCATACAAATTTGTATTATTTTTTTATATTAATATTAAATTTTTTTAATATTTAACTTTTTTAATATTTATTTGCAGTATTAAAACTTTTAAAATCACCAAATGGTTATTTTTGTGGTCAACTTTTTCACTTATGACTTATACATTACGACAACCAAACACCGTAAAGTACAATACACTTTCCCACTTTACAATTTTATATTACCAACCAAACACCGTAAAATTTACATACATGTAACTCATTACAATTGTAAAAGACTTTACCAATTACAACTACGAATTACGACCAATTACGACAACCAAACAGATCTTACTGTACATAGTAGTACATCGTGATAAAAAATATCAACTCCATTGAATTTGTCAAGCACCAAGCGGGGCACCCTTGTTGCTTTCTTCTAGTCAAGCACATTTTGTTTCTAGAACACAAAGTGTTCAATGCACCACAAAGTCCATCAAACCTATGTGGGGGCCTTTCCATAAATTGCTTGTATAAGCATCTATATAATTTATTCAAAATGGCTTGCTTCTCAACAACTTTGATCCTCTCATCTCAACAGTGTATGTGCTACAGTGAGAGCAAATGAGCAATTGTATTTCAAACTGTTCTTATGAATTGAAAATTCATACAAATAGTACAAATCAGATACAAAGAGAACTAATCCCAGTTCTCCTCACAAGCTAATCAAACATGAAACAATAAAAAAACACACATTTTAATAGAAAATAATTAAGCTCCATTCTTCCTTAAAAGCATGTGTCCAGGACACAGCAGCAACACAGGGCAGCACAGCTGAAACATCAAAAAATATTAAACATCACAATCAGTCCAAAATATGAATTTCTCTTATCAAGCTAAAAATTTCTAAACGATCTATTAGAAAAGAAAAAGTTTAAAAAAAAAAGTTGAAAAATTAAGTAACATTTCAAACTTTTTATTTATAATTTTAATTTAAGTCTGAAACATTTTGTCACCCAAATCTTATTTTGATACTGAACCAAAACTATGCACATATGTGCATGCTTACCATCCTTTCCAGAAGCCATCATCGTCACCGTCGCGGCTCTTGGTCACAACCGGGGCTTGATTGGGGGGCGCCGCCCCGTCCTTCATCGGATACCCGGCAGGCGGGGGCGCAACATAAGCCGGAGCAGGGCGTGCCTGTCCTGGGGCAGGGTAAGCTGAACACAAAACAGACCACAAATGAAAAATCTTTGAACCAAATCGCGGCGCTAATGAACTAATTAGCCAGTTAATTACCAGTAGGAGGAGCCTGTTGCTGATTGTAGGAACTCATCTTCGTGTGCTAAAAGAAATGAGATGTGATCAGAGATGAGAGAAGACTGATTGGAGATATGAAGTGAAGAATGAAGAGGGTGAGCTTTTATAGAAGCTAAAACAAAGGGGAGAGAGTTAAATTAAAATTCCTGAGGCGCGTTGGATTTTTTTTCAGTGCTCACGTTGGCGTCGAGGTTCGGGTCAAAAAAGCGGGCTGCATGACTACTGCTTCTTATTTATTTTATAAATAATTAATTAATATATAAGTTGTACACAATAAGTGAAATTTTGGGCATGAAAGGGATACACATCGTAGCTGCGAAGCTGCCAGGGCTGCTACGCAACTGGGGAAATTATTGCCTGATCGTCGACTTTGATTTCAACTTTAGACCTCCGAGTCTCACGAGCTTGTTCTGTCAATGGCCGAGTGCAATGTTTAAATATAAAGTCCATGCGATTCTATAAAGTATTTAGAAAATTGAGAAGAAAATAAAAATGAAAGAAAAGAAATATGAGCATAGGCAATTAAGGTGTGTCATTAGCGTTTAACACATGAGTATGGGCAATTTAGATGTTGTAACAAAAGAGAAGACTTAAGTCACCACTTGTCATTTGAGAAATTAAAAAAAATGGTTGTTCTAAACTGACGGGTTGGCTCATTGGTAATACACCTCCCTCTCTCGTTGGAGAGGTTTCGGATTCGACCTTCATAGTTGTCGAACAGAAGATTTAATTTGAATAATTAGTGAATGAGTGTGTGTATATACTGGAGGTCAGCCTCCATCTTGTCTCTCAAATAAAAGAAAAATGGTTGCTCTGACGAAGAACAATTTTTCCACTTTCGTTATGCTTTTCTGGAAAGGAGAAGGTGACTGCCTGTTGGCTTAGCTATTGGATTGACTGTTGATGTAATGTATATCTAATGCTAATGAGTCGAGACTGCATGGGTAGATACTTTGTTAAATTCATGTACAAATTAATAAATATTGGAGGTAGGTTGCCCATGGTAACTTGATTTATCTGGAACATCAAGGCATTGCTCAAGATCAAGATTTTTTTTTTAATGATTTGCTACGAGAGGATATTAAAATAATATTAGAATTAAGATCATAATACTAACATATTGGGAGTATGAAGTTTTTTATTGTGTAATTGTAATACTTATATATTCTCGAGCATTGCTCTCATCGATACATAATACAAAAACAGTTCCTTTAACAGATTCAACATGACTAGATAAGATATGCCGTCCTCACCAATGATAATCTTATTAGAAGAAAACATTAGAACATTGTTGTCTATGTTATGTGCCCATCTGACATAGAGCTATGCAGCACTTAGCTCTGTTTGTACTTTTGTGATCCCCATTTGGAAAGTACTAAAATATAGATTTCATATTGGTGAGTCCCTATGTTTTTTTTAATTTGTGAGGTATTTGAAAGAAATATAGAGTGCTCTGGGATAAAATCACAACTATTTTCTTGATGGACGATAAAACTCAAGAGACCCACAATGACTAGGAACAATCTCGCACTCACTTCTTATTGTTTTATTAGTGTTGTTGCTCACAGATTCAGAGATAATTTTTTTTAAAGATAAAACAAGTGAGGTAAAAACTCTTGGTGTTTCTTTAATAAGAATTTAACGAATTATCTCACGATAGAAGGGTATAATTTGTAAAAAAATACTTACACACGATTTACTCCTTCTAAAATAAAAAATAAGAAAAATTAAAATGAAGTTGACGGAACGCCCTCAGCGAAGTCGCGGCTTCTCCCCACCATTGTAGATGTGCAATCTGCTGCTCAGACCCATCCATCCCTTGGCCGGATCTTCTACCAACGCCGTCACGACACCTGCAGCGTATATTCAGCCATCCCATGATCAGAGTCGCCACCACCGAAGTCGCGACATCTCCTTTGTCCGCACTTTTGCCATCTGTAGCTCAGCATCGGTCATCCTTTGACCGATCTCCGCCAATATAGTATCTGCAGCTCTGATTTGGTCATCATATGACTGGATCTCCTACCACCGAAATCGTGGTATGTCCCCACTATTGCAGTTGCAACTAAAATCCTACCATCTCCTGCCGGTCACCCCCTCTTAAAACCAGTCATTCTTAACCAAACATGAAGTACTTGGGGCACCATCCCAAAAGACTAGCCTTTTAGGTGAAGTTGCCTAAATCCTTATATACCCAAGACCATCCCCACGTGTAGAGCGTGGAGTTGCCCAAATCCTTATATACCCAAGATCATCCCCACATGTAGCCGATGTGGGACTATTTGTTCGACCCAATCCCAACAATCGGTGGTATGTCCCACTATTGCAGTTGCAACTAAAATCCGACCATCTCCTGCCGGTCACCCCCTCTTAAAACCAGTCATTCTTACCGAACATGAAGTACTTGGGCACCATCCTAAAAGACTAGCCTTTTAGGTGGAGTTGCCCAAATCCTTATATACCCAATGTTGGTCCAAAGGCCCATCACTCTAGTTTTGATGATGATCAACTCATGTAGTTATAGTACTAATGATCTTGTGTTTAATTAGTCTCAGATTTATGATCAAGATCTTAGTTGGTGTTTAAATTCAACAAACGATTTAAAGTCAAGTTTTGGAGCTAGCACGGTTTGATTCAAGAGCCTATGATCAAGACCACATCAAGTACTCAAAAGGACTCTAGCTCGTTGGATCAAGTTTGGATCAAGTCAAGAAGATGAGAAGACTTCAAGTGAAGACCTTCAAGATCAAGACTTGTGTCTAGGTTTGTTTTTATAAGATTTTGTTTTTAGATTAAAATGTAAAGGATAGAATAGTTGGTGGATTGCTCAAGTATATCATATACACTCACCTCTTGATTTAGATGAGTTTTCATAAAAGAATTTTTATTTTGAAAAAATACAAAAGAGCTTTCTTTTGTAAAATACCGGTTTGATTTTTGGACTTCATATATACATGTGTTTTAACCATAACCATTTTAGTGCAAATTGTCAAAAACTTAGATATTTCTCCATGTATGTGTAGTGGATCATATCCATACACTCTATGCTTTAAAAGAGTTTAAAATATCTTATTTTTGTATTTGGAGAAGTTTTGGAAAATAAGTTTTGAAAAACCAATTTGGAAAAATACGGTTTTTTGTTTTTAGCCAAAATTTCCAAGTTACAAAAATAGTTTAAATTGTTTGTAACATGTCTTGATTTTACTCAAACATGTTTGTTTATCAAAGTATTTCACTGAAACTATTTTTGTAGATTTTTCGTGAATTTATGGGATTTTATTTTAAATAAAAAGTCAAACTTTTAAATCCCTAAATTTGCCTGCCACGCTCTGGCGGTCGACCGACCGGTCGACCGACCCAGGAGCCGATCGATCGGAGCGGTCGACCGACGAACGTGCACACAAACGTGCACACAGCCATATTAGTTGGCCGGTCGACTGAGCGGTCGACCGACTGAAGGCAACCCACTCTCGGGTTAACCCGGTCGACCGGGCGGTCGCGGCCCAGAGAGCCGTTGCTCTCTGGTTCAGGGCCCGGTCGACCGGGTGGTCGACCAGAAGGCTCAACGGTCAGTTTTTTGACCGTTGGCCGGTCGACCGGCCGATCGACCGGAAGGCCATTCTGGGCCTAGTGAGCTGCCAACGGGCAGATTCTTTTGGGGCCTATATAAACCCTATTTGAGGGCTGTTTTAAAAAAGATTTTTGGAGAGTTTTTAAGCCAGTTTTTCCAACTCTATTAGGTGTTTATCTCCACTTGTTTAAGAGCCAAAATTGCCATATAAAAAGGAGAGATTTTCAAGAGTGAATTGAAAAGTGATTTTTTGTGTTTTTCACCACCATTTCAATTCTTGTTTTCTCACACAACACTTGAGCTATCCATTGCTATATCTACCTATAGGGATATTTGTTGTGAGAGGATTTTAGGTGATCAAAGTGTTGTGATCACCGAAGTTCTATCTTTGTATTTGAGGAGGCGGACTTGCGGGTTCGCGGTGTTTTCGAGTTCGCGTGTGAACTCCTTGTTTGAGGTGCGAGCTCGGCGAGCTGGTGGGCTTGCGGTGTGTCTTGCGGGAACAAGAGAGGGACTAGAGAGTCCAAAGAGTTTGTAGGTGTTGTGGCACCAAGTGATCCCGATGGGATCGATTTTAGTGGAAATCCTTCATAGTGTTGAAGGCGGGGACGTAGAGCAAGTGTGCTCGAACCTCGAACAAATCTCCCGTGTTATACGTGGTGTTTAGTTTAAGAAGTTTTAATTTGCATAATAAGTTTTTAATTCCGCATTATTTGACCATTAGATTAGCCATCACTTATTCACCCCCATCTAGGTGATTACACCCAAGACCATCCCCACGTGTAGAGCCTTTTAGGTGGAGTTGCCCAAATCCTTATATACCCAAGACCATCCCCACATGTAGCCGATGTGGGACTATTTGTTCGACCCAAATCCCAACAATCCCCCCCTCGAACAAAGAGTCTCCCTGCAAGCTCAACTATCTTCACACCCACATGTAGCCGATGTGGGACTATTTGTTCGACCCAAATCCCAACAATCCCCCCTCGAACAAAGAGTCTCCCTGCAAGCTCAACTATCTTCACACTGGAGCTCCATCGAGATCCAACTCTTCACTGCGTGTGGCAGCTCAACTATCTTCACACTAGAAGATCAAATGCTCCATCGAGATCCAACTCTTCACTGCGTGTGACCTTATGTGAGGCCCATTGTAAAGGAGCACCACTGTCAAATTTCTCGAGAGCCCAACATTACCTTCATAAGGGCCTATTGCGCCAGGCCCATTTCGCCTTTGCGCCATTGGGGGATTTTTCATCGTCAAACATCACCCACACACACGAACTCGCCTTTGCGCCATTGGGGGGATTTTTCATCGTCAAACATCACCCACACATACGACTAAGTTCGGGACATGGCTCTAATACCACTTAAAGTACTTGGGGCACCATCCCAAAAGACTAACCTTTTAGGTGAGAGTTCCCAAATCCTTATATACTCAAGACTATCCCCATATCTAGCCGATGTGGACTATTTGTTCGACCCAAATCCAACAGAACACCCCCACTAACTCTCACCGGCTTTTGCCCGCAGATCCAGAGACAATTGGCCCATGGATTTTCATCGTTCTTGTGTTGTAGTTTTTTTTTTTTTTTTTTTTTTTTGTGGTGAGTTTGAGCATACAATCTTGTATATATGTTTACGTTAATGTATTTAGTTCTTTTTAAAGGATCTTCGATGAATACAAAAGGGGTTTTCTCACTCCTTCCCTCAAACGGAAGAAGTAAAATCCAGCCCCTACATTGTTTAAGGGTGTAATACTATTTTAAAACAATTTATGTTTCGCAAATAAATCCAACTCTGTTTATATGGTTGAGATGAAAAGATGCACCAATGAAGGACGAAAGGCAAATAAAAGTTTCTATTATATCTTTTTATATTTGATACAAGGGGTAAGACGTATAGGTGACCGTTCTTTACTTCTCTGAGAAAATGATATGACCTAAATTCTCAAATTGAGGTTTTAAATTAGAGATGAGCTGGCCAAGCATACCTCTTCAAATTTGGAAACTTAATTCGATCTTAGGGTGATAATACATTTGGTGTAATTAGTGAAAAACTATATACATTTGGTCATAATGCATGGTCCTAGACTAAAATGAAATGAGATCAGGTTACGAAAGAAGTCTCAAATTTAAGATTAATTATGGCTCTTTAACCTCTCAACAAAATTCTTTCAAGTTTCACCCCGACAGAACCTAGTGGCTCTGCTTGGGCTGTTGAGCTCCGCTCCCCACAGCATGTCACGAGTCCGAGCGCTCGCGCGCGAGGACATGGGTTGCCTTTATGCGCCCTTAACTAGCAAAGAAAACAAAAAGAGAAGAATCCAATCCATTCCAGAGTGATCATATGAATTAATATTTATACAAGAATATAATCAGAACGAGTAAAGTAACAATGGCAGCCGGGCCGCCTTAATTTATATCCTCACGATACAAGAAATAAATCAATGATACAATATTAATTGAACATAAACATAAACAAAGCTCTCTCTCTCTCTCTCTCTCTCTCTCTCTCTCTACTCTTTACCCTCCTCAAAAGCAAGTTTCCAGCACGCAGCAGCAGCACAAGGCAGCACAACTGCACCGCAAATATTAAAAAAAGTTAGCCCAAATCAATCAGTAAAAAAGATTAAGTATTTACTTTATATTAAAATTAAATTTTTAAATTTAAAAAAAATATATAGACTTACCATCCTTCCCAGAATCCGTCACCGCGGCTCTTGGTCTCGATGGGCGCTTGCTGGGGCTGCGCAGCCGCGTCCTTCATCGGGTATCCTGCCGGAGGGGGCGCTGCGTACGCCTGCACTGCTGGTGGGTAGGAGGTGGGTGGTGGTGGATAAGCTACAAACAAAAAAGGAAAAAAAGAAGAAAAAATCAAATCGATCACATATAACAAATATTGAATACTAATTACATTTTTTTTTTTTTTTGTTGTTGTTTTGAGAAATAGATGCATTTTTATGTCTCTTACCAGCAGCTGGAGCAGCCTGACGCTGATTGTAGTTGCTCATTTTGTGCAGAAGTCGAAGAACTCGGAGAGAAAGCAAGCGAGACAACAAAAGAGACTGGTTGAAGTCTTGCAGATGTCGTTGGTTTGCATCACATACAAGCGATGTGATGAGCTTTATATAGACACAGGAACATGAGGTTGCTTCGTGAGAGAGACTTTTGGGCTAACCTGGGGAAATTATTATAAAGACGCGTTGTGAACAAAGCCAAGTAAATTAATCAAAAAGCTTTTCAATTTGATAACATCAAGAATTTTAATTAGCATACGGGTCAAAGAGGTCTTTCTCTCAACTCGGCAGACGCGGTTGCAGTTGAATTCAATTTCAAACAAAGTTGGCAATCGGATTCCCGCAGGAAAGCGGGCTTTTTCTTCTTTGCTTCTCCCACAGGAACAAATTAAGTAGATGAGAGGAATGTTTCCTTTGTTGATTAGCTTTGTTAGCAAAATTAGGTTGGATGTGTCTTTTTTGAGTTTGAATTTAATTAATGTAGTGTCACGATTTGTGATGTTGTACACGGCTCTGGTGTCATGCATGCACCTGCCCACAGGCCCCACACGGCCGATTGTTGCCTCGAAGCGTCAGGCATATGACGCGTGTGGAGCGTGCCGAGTGGGTGGATGGTGGAGATTTGGTGGACAGATTCACCGGAACATGAAAGAAACAGGCTAAAGTTTCACAGAAAAACACAATTGTCTGCTTTATTCCTTATGCCAGTGCACGCACCACGTCCTGTGAAGAATTTGGGTTGCGCTTAGTAGTTGAGTTCGTGGTAAAGCGAACGGTTGTGTTATGTTATGAGAGAGATTTGAGACTTAAAAAACATTCTATACCCTTGTTTAAACTGGTAGTGAGTTCGGGGTGATCGGATATGAGCGGCAGATAACGCAACGGTTGGCGAGAGATGCGGACAACGTTTGGACGGCTCTGAGCTACAGACGTCGTAATTGCGGTGGAGGGGAGAAACTAGAGCTGCGCTGAGGAGGTTCTCGTGGCTTCGTTTTTTTTCTTTTTTCTTTTTATCTTTTGAATATCAAGTTGTGTGTGAGTCTTTCATGAAAGTTTGTACACTTCTATCTTGAAATGTTTCGTTAAGTTCTTATTAATGAAACACTAGGAATTCTTTGTTAGGGAATATGAAGAATAAATGTGAATCTTTGAGTTGAATTACAGCAAGATCCATTGATTGAATCAATTGGATAATGATTGGAGTGTGTTCTCCTTCCATTGGGGATGAACGTGGTATATTCACATGTTCAATTCCGACTTCGAATGAATGAGATATTCAAGTCTAAAGTTTACCTAATTCTGTAGGCTGTCCAAAAGTTACTGGAAGACAAACCATTGAAAAGCAAAGTTTCAAGCTCTAGACGCGAGGGACTATCACCCGCGTCTCAGCATCAAGGCGCGTTGGCTCGACACCCGCGTCTCAGCATCAAGGCGCGTTGGCTCGACATCCGCGTCTCAGCATCAAGGCGCGTCGGCCTGACACCCGCGTCTCAGCCTCAAGACGCAAAGGTCTAAAACCCGCGTCTCAGTTATAACCGCCTTGGTTAAGGGACCAATCACTGCCCACACGTAAGGGAATCAGCCCCCATCGTGGCATGTCTTTAGCAGGCACGTGGGTTAGTTACCGCCCATGTAGCGGGGAAGTTGGCCCTCATTGTGGAGCGTTTTTCAGGGGGCACGTTCACCCCTGGGACCTCTATAAATAGCCTTGTTTGCATCAACGAGGGAGAGATCAGAGAGAATCAATCGGACGAAGAGAGACAGAGGGCGACACAGAGAGAAAAGAAGCAGATCAACTCTTCAGCAAGTTCGCTGCGTACGAGCTAGCTTTCGCCTACCTTCTCTTTTAGAGTTTTGGTAGACAGAGCTGTGTCACTCTTTCTACCGGCCGAAGAGGAGATCCCTAAAGGACAGTCATCTGGTCAACGGAGAACAAGATTCACTCTCCACCGCCACACGAAGAACCCAGCCTTAAAAAGGGGGAATTCAAGATTCAATATTCTCCCTCCCTTGTAACCGGAAGGAACAGTTTTTGTTGTAATCCTTTTCATTTGATTCAAGGAAAACTTTTACGGCAATTCCTATCTCCCCCTTTCCCGGGTCATACAAGAGATGGCGACTCCGCTGGGGACTACGTTTGTCACTGAGGAGCAAATAGTGGCGCAAGATGACGTCTACTATAAGGGAAGATGGTCGAATCGCTCGTTGTCGAGTTCGACCAGGCGAAGTACGAAGAGTTTCTCTCTTCCGGCTCCAAGAGCCCAAAGACTCGCGTCTGTCGCCGGGTCTCAACGGAGAATGGCCTCGAGGCCCGATCTGTGGCTTTCTCGAGATCCCCTGCTGCCGACTGTGCCAAGCAAGGTACACGCGCCAAACGCCTCTCAGAAGGCCCGCGTGGTCCCAGGCACATCTGCCTTTGCGACCAATCGCGTCGCACAGAACACCCGCGTCAGCGTCTCTCAGGAGACCCGCGTGGTCAAAGTGCCTGGTGTCCAGCATCAGGATGTCGTTGGTCTCTCTCCACCTCCTACGCAATCGAAACGCTGAGCGTCGACAGAGGAGACGTGCGCGTCAGCTGCAAGTTGGAACCGTTGGTTGTCCAACTGAGGTTGGACGCGACGTACAATCTCGCGCCTTGCCCGCGCCGCGTCCAGTACGTGAAGTCCGCGTTTGGCGCCCCAAACGCGAGATTCCTTCAGTTAGGTCCTCTGAGGACCAACTCAACAAACGCCAAAATGAGACCTCTGCGCCTCGTCAAGCGCAAGAGGCACAAGCCCATAGGCGTGGGGCTCAACAGTCCATCCTCTCTCAAGTGTCTCTGCCCCGACGCACCAAACAGCAACGCGACAGGCGCGTTTTGTCTCAACAGAGACGCCAGACGCGCGCTGAACAGCTGCGGCGCAAGAACCGCGTCTCTGATGCCTGCGTCCAGGCTGTACAGCACATGGATGCCTCCCGTCTTCGACGTTGCGAGGCTAATCTTTTCAATCCCCCTCCCATAGATTTGAGGGATTATCTGACGAAGAAAAGAAGTGCCAATCAGGCCACTTCGTCGTATTGCTGCCAACGGCTCATCCATATGCTCTCTGAGTGCCGTTGCGGATCAGGCGTACACCAGCAGTCTTTAGTCAGACAGCTGACCCTGATTCCTCCGTCAGCTAAAAGAAGACGCTCCCACAGAAGGAGAACCTTCTCTGACGTCGAGTACCCAGAGCTCACTGCGAATATGACAAGCAGGAGTAAGGGAAAACAACTTGCAGTCAGCTCAGACGAGTCCGAGTCTGACTCTGAACCGGAAGGGGTGTATCGACACACTCGCACCCGGACTGGGGCCATTCCCCCAATTGACTATAATGCCTTAGCCCATGGCATTAATGATTCTCACTCTGCCGTAGCGGAATCAAGGGCTTCAAACTCTTCCGTCGAGAAGGAGACCTCCGCCTACATGATAGGCACTCCTGAGGAGACGACTAAACGTTTGGAGCAGATCCAGAAGACACAAATGGATATGATTCTTGCTCAGTAGGAATCTATCAACTCCCTCAAGCAGGCGATTGCACAGCTGCTCGAAGACAGGAGGAGGTCCCCTCCTAAAAGTCAAAGGGCAAAGGGAAAAGGGAGAAAGCTCATCTTCCGAACCTTCTGAGGAGACGCGGCGATCTACTTCCGGTTCGTCCAAGTCCTCGTCGCAAGTAAAGGGCGACCAAGACCAAGGAAAGGCTCATGTTAAAAGAATGAGTCAACTGGGGCGACGCCTCGAGGCCCTTGCCAATCGCAAAGACCTCCAAGAAGTAGGAGTGGTCCGGCCCTACCCGGCTGAATGGGACTTGGTTCCGTACCCGCCCAAGTTCAAAGCTCCAACTCTTCAAGCCTTTGATGGGAAGGGGTCACCCAACCAGCACATCTACTACTTCAAATCCCAAACCGGAATGTAGTAGATAATGACGCCATCCTGGCACGCCTGTTCATCGGCACCCTGAAAGGGTTGGCCTTTGAATGGTTTATGAAGCTCCCAGAAGGTTCTATCAAGAACTGGGGCGATTTGGAGAAGCTCTTTTTAACACGCTTCTTCGACGATGACTCCGAAGTCACAATGCCAACCCTTTTGGCTACCAAACAGCGAAAGGGGAGTCCGTCAAATCTTTCATGGAAAGATTTCGGAACATGGCACTCCGGTGTCCAAGCGGTATGACCCAGGCCACCCTGGTGGAAACATGCCGCCACAATCTCCAAACCTCACTCCTTACTCAAATAGGAGTTGCTGAAAGCCGCACCTGGAAGCAATTAGTCCAACAAGGTGAACAAGCTGAGGAGATTGTCGCTCGCGTCAGAGCGGAGGAAGGTAAGCCTAGGCCGGAAAGGTCGACAAGGCGTGCGCCGGACACATCCCTCCAAACAAAGCGGAAGGATAATTTGGCAACGAAGACCAAATCTCCCGCCAAACCTCAATCAGGCAAGGCGAGTGGCTCTTCAAGCCAGCCACGCGCCAACAAGCAATATTCCTTCAAGGAGGAACATGTCGATTCGCTCTTTAAACTACTCAACAAAAGCAACCGACTGAAGCTCCCTGAAGCTAGGCGCCCAGAGGAAGTCGGCAAGACCGACAATCCCAACTACTGCATGTATCACAGGATGTTGGGACACCCCACCAAAAGCTGCTATGTCTTTAAGGACATCCTTCAGGCTCTGATTGACGCGGAGGTGTTAAAGCTCCGACCAGAGCAGAAGAAGGTGACGGCTAATGTGACGTCGGTTCTCCAGTTTGGGAGACAACCTCCGACGCCTGCGGGGGTAACTCCTATTCCAAAAGGGGAGCTGAGAGTGGTCAACACAGACCCTCACCAGCAGCAAGAGAAAGGCTTGGTACCCTTCCCTACACCTCAAGGGGAAATTATGTGGGTCTACCCTGACCTTGTCAATGAACAGCAGTGGACTACTGTGACCAACAGGAAATCCAAAGGTAAGGCAAAGGCCTCATCCTGCAATGTGGTGGGTGCTTCCTCTCGAGAAGCGGAGACTGATATCCCTTCACTGACCGACTCAGAGGAGGAAACGATAGTCTTGGCCGCAGAGCCCAACCAACCGATGGCGGGAACCCGTTCAGGACAGGCGTACTTGAAACAGTACGACGAGACGGCGGTAGCCCCTCCACAACCAACTGCGGAGCCAGTCAGGCCCTCCACAAAGCCACCTGTGGAGAAGCAGAAGGGGACTCGATTTTCTCGAGCCCTTCAAAGGGCATCGCGGAAGGATCTACGGCACCTTACCGCTTTGATGTCCTGGCTCAGTTGGCCAACATTCCGGCACGCATTACCTTGTATGAACTTCTTAGACTATCAAAGTCGACCAGGGAAGCTCTGCAAGAAGCTCTGGCAAATGCTGAGGTCTTTATGACCCAGGTGCCGAAGGAGGAAGATGTAGAGGATTGCCTACACACCTCCCAGAATGCCCCCTGCATCACCTTCACGGCAGATGATATGCAGGTGAAAGGGAAGCATGATCGACCCCTGTACTTCACAGGGTATATTTGGATCGTCCGAGGTGAACCGCATCCAGGTAGACCCAGGGTCCGCGTTGAGCATCATGCCTCGCAGGGTCATGCAACATCTCGGCATTCCTACCCATCGTTTGAGCCCTACCCAGACAACTATCTATGGGTTCAATGCCAAGCAGACCCGTCCGATGGGGAAGATCAAGCTCAGGTGTCAGATTGGAAGTCTCAAGTCGGAAGTGACATGCTACATCATCGACGCCGACACTTCCTACAATCTATTGCTGAGACGACCGTGGATTCACCGCAACTCAATCGTTCCCTCCACTCTCCACCAAGTCATGAAGTACATTGATGGGAGTGGAAATGTGCAGACGTTGATCGCCGAAAGGCATCCGTTCAAAGGGGTCGAGAATTATTTCACCGACTCTTTGCTGTACCAGATCCGGTGGAGACGGATGAAGCCCCACAACCAGAGGAGCCAGACTCTGGTAATGAGGCTGACACTGAGCCCGAGAAAGAAGAGTGCCTGTGGGAGTTAGAACCACTTGTAACGGGCACTAATAAGCTCGATGTCGATAATACCACCGATGATGTAGGCGGTTGGTATATTAATGAATATTTAGATTTTGCGTATTTTTCTGTGTGTGCTTCTGATTCAATACCGTCAGATACTAGCACTGATATAGATGACGATCTCTGGTCGGCAATGGGTGCCTTAACATCATTGCATGTACCAGTGAAATAGTCCTTCGAGACGTACCAAGACAATGATAATGCGCAAGAATCTATATTTATGGTTCCAGCAAGACGGAAAGGCCAAAAATCAATTCTTTTTGGGCGAATCTCGTCTGAACCAACGCCCCGCGACGAATCGGAAGGCGAGGAAGAATCCCCTCAGTTTGATCATTACGAACCAAAAGCGCTCAAAATAATGAGATGCATGGGGTACGACCTGACCAACAAACCGGGTTGAACTTCGGCAAAGGAAGGAGGACGTTGCTTCAATCCTTTGTGCCGAAAGGGAAGGCCCCGATTATTATCATCGGACACGCCGGGGGTTGGGCTATGTATCAACTCCGGTCCTATCAGCCTCCGATTCTCAAGAATCGTCGAGCAACGATTACTCTTCAGACACATCATCTTGGGAGTCAGATGTCAGTGTCGGCAACATCTTCAAGGAACTTTCAGAGAACATGGTTTCGACAAGCCACTTGGAAGATGGAAATGAAGAAATGATCCAATCCGATACAGATCCTTGGATAAATATTTAAATGCTCTTTGGGATACCCGCTTTGAACAGCGTGAGCCACCCACAGAAGACAAGGTTGTTCAGATCAACCTAGGAGATGAGGCTAACCCTAAGCCCATCTTCATAAGTGACGGCCTGTCACCTTCGGAGAAGAAAGATCTAATATCTCTTGTACAAGAGTATATAGACGTCTTCGCCTGAAATTACGAGGACATGCCTGGACTTGATCCTCAAGTGGCTATGCACCGCCTCAACATCAATCCGGACACAAAACCTGTCAAACAACAGCAGCGACGGTTCCGTCCAAAATAATGGAGGCAATTCAATCAGAAGTCAGAAAACTTATTGATTCTGGCTTCATCAGGGAAGAACAACATCCCGACTGGGTAGCCAACATCGTCCCCGTCGCCAAGAAGAACGGGAAGATCCGGATCTGCATCGACTTCCGTGATCTAAACGAGGCTTGTCCCAAAGACGAAGTCCCATTGCCAATCACAGATGTCATGATTGACAATACTTGTGGATTCGAACGAATGTCCTTCATGGATGGATTCTCAGGATACAATCAAATCAAAATGTATCCTGATGACGAAAAGCATACTTCATTCAGAACACCTCTAGGGGTATATTGCTACACCGTCATGCCCTTCGGACTGAAAAATACAGGGGCAACATACCAAAGGGCCATGAACGCCATTTTCCATCAGCAAATACGCAAAACGGTGGAATGTTATGTTGATGACATCGCGGTAAAAAGCCGCACTAAAGATGATCACATATCTGACCTGAAGGTGGTCTTCGACATCATGCGGGCTCATCAATTGAAGATGAATCCCACAAAGTCCTTCCTGGGGGTGGCCAGTGGCAAATTCTTAGGATTTGTTGTAACATCCACCAGAATTCACTTGGACCCGGAAAAGTTCGCGCTATCCAGGAGATGCAACCTCCGAGAAATCTCAAAGAACTCAGGGGATTGCAAGGACGATTGGCGTACATCCGCAGGTTCATCTCAAACCTTTCCGGAAGATGCCAACCTTTCGCTAAGTTGATGAAGAAGGGTGTCTCATTCATTGGGACGACGCTTGCCAACAAGCGTTCGAGGAAATTAAACAATACCTCACCCAACCACCAGTCCTTGCAGCTCCAGTAGCCGGAAAGCGTTTCTGGTGTACGTCCGAGCAATGGATCATTCTTTGGGAGCTCTACTAGCTCAGAATGACGATCAGGGACGTGAGCAAGCAATCTACTATCTGAGTAGAACAATGATCGGAGCCGAACATCGGTATAACCCGATTGAGAAAGAATGTTTGGCACTAGTGTTCGCTATCCAGAAAATGCGACACTATCTGGTAGGCCAAACTATAAACGTCATATCAAAAGTCAACCCCCTGAGGTTACTTATGACTAAACCTTCATCGCTAAATGGCCGACTGGCAAAATGGGCCATATTGCTCTCCCTCTATATGAGATGCGCTTTTTACCACAAAAGGCCATTAAGGGACAAGCAGTCGCGGATTTCCTAACTGAGCACCCAGATCCGAGGACAGCCAAAGTCTACGAGAATCTCCCAGATGAATTGCTGAAGTCTGCCTGACTCAGACATCGTTCGAAAGTCAAGTATGACAACTTTTCTTCGACGGTGCATCAAGAACAAGCCCGAAGGGACACGTAGTAGCAGGGGTAGGAGTAGTACTCGTATCCCCACAAAATTATGTGATTCCCCGAGCTGTCTCATTAACTGAGCCTTGTTCCAATAATGTGGCGGAGTACAACGCTCTTTTGATTGGGATGCAATTCGCCGATGAGATTGGCGTTAAAAATCTCGAGGCATATGGCGACTCCAAGCTCATCGTCAGCCAAGTTCACGGGGAGTACGAAGTCAGACATGAAGACTTAGTACCCTATTACAACGCGACTATCCGCATGGCCGAGGGGTTTACAAGCTTCTACACGACCATGTACCGCGCAGGCAAAATGCGCACGCAGATGCACTCGCATCCCTGGCTGCCTCCTTAGCTCTTCCAGCTGGAGCAATGGAGAAGATATTCGTCTACAGTCACGACCTGTACTGCCCAAGAAATGCTCTCGAGGATTATCAGGAGTCAACGAGGTCGTCACCGCGAAGAAGCACTTGAAGCATCAACCGGTCCAGAGCCTAAAGACTGGCGATTCCCCTATATCGACTACGTCTTATACGGCATTCTGCCTGAAGACACCAAAGAGGTGGCTGCCATTCGAAGGAAAGCCCCCAAATTCTATTATAATGCGATTACACGACATTGTATCGTCGATCGCATGACGGGGTCTTGCTCCGGTGTCTCTCACCAAAGGAGGCTCAAGAGGTATTGAAAGAAGCCCACGACGGCATGTGTGGAGCCCATCAACCTGGCCCAAAACTGGCACATCGACTCCAAAGATTGGGTTACTACTGGCCCAAGATGATTGCCGATGCCGTCACTTATGCCAAGAGATGTCACGCCTGCCAAGTGCACGGCGATTTCATCCATCAAGCACCAGGGTACCTCCACTCTACGGCCTCTACCTGGCCATTTGAAATGTGGGGCATGGACGTGGTTGGTCCTATCAGCCCACCATCATCAAAAGGACATCGGTTTATTTTGACAATAACCGATTACTTCTCTAAGTGGGTTGAGGCCATTCCCTTGAAGGAAGTCAAGTCGTCGAACGTGATCAAGTTCGTGAAACACCACGTATTTACCGTTTCGGTGTACCTCGGCGAATTGTCTATGACAATGGGCTCAGTTCATCAGCCAGGCTTTCCAGAGATTCTGCGCTAAGTTCAGAATCCAGAGTGTGTCCTCAACGACATACTACCCCGCCGCTAATGGCCTCGCAGAAGCTTTCAACAAGACTATTGGCAAGCTTCTCAAGAAGTTCGTCTCGAAAAGTCAACGAGACTGGGACGACAAGTTGGGTAAATGCTTATGGGCTTACCGCACAACTGTGCGAACCCCAACTAAAGCTACGCCATTTTCTTGGTCTATGGGTGCGAAGCCGTGCTCCCACTAGAGATCCAAATTCCATCTCTACGCGTCGCTTTGACAGCGGAGATGACAACCGAGGAGAAGTATCGACAACGACTCCAAGAACTGGAGGCCTTAGATGATAAGCGTCTGCAGGCCCAGCAACAAATCGAGCTCTACCAAGCTCGAATTACCGGAGCCTTCAACAAGAAAGTTAAAGTGCGAACTTTCAAGAAAGGCGATCTTGTCTTAGCCGTCAGAAGACCCATGGTAATGACGCACAAGACAAAAGGAAAATTCCAACCCAAATGGGAAGGACCATTTGTAGTAGAGTCAGTCCACTCAAATGGGTCATATCGCCTCATAACCTCGAATGGCGATACACTCATGATGCCGATCAATGGCAGGTTCCTGAAGAAATACTATCCTTAGATGGTATTCTTCCGCTGATCAAGTTAAAAATACACCTCTGATCAAAACAAGAAGAGCTTCTTCATTAATATCCGATGCCCCGACGGCTAAGGATAGAAGAAAATGTTGGCTTCTAAGCCCAACATAAGCCTTCGACAACTCATCATGCTGAGGGGAATAGCATGGCTAGCCTAACTCAAACGGTAGTTGGTAAAGGCACCTCAAACCTGTTGACAGCTGAGGATTTACTAAAATCCTAAGGGACACATTCCCATTGATCCGACGCCTCCGACGGCTAAGGATAGAAGAAAATGTTGGCTTCTAAGCCCAACAAATCTTCGACAACTCATCATGCTGAGGGGAATAGCATGGCTAGCTAATTCAAACGGTAGTTGGTAAAGGCACCTCAAATCCGTTGATAGCTGAGGGTTTGCTAAAAATCCTAAAGTGGACTTGGCTCCACTCTTTCCTCCAAAATCCCCTACCAATTCTCATCCACAGAATGGTAGGTCTACAAAATACAACCGTTACTAAGTTAACACTATACCTCTGGTAATGGAAACTTTTCAATATTCCTTATCGAGTACAATTTTGCTTGTTAACTCTACACGGAGTATCAATTTTCAAATTTGCCAAGTTAACACTACACCTCTGGCACTTCAAAATTTCACTTGTCAATTCTCATCCACAGAATGACAGGTCCTCAAATTACTCTTATCATGAGTCAATCTTTGTCAAGTTAATATCACACCTCTGACAAATTACTGTTAAAGTTTAACACCACACCTCTAAACAGTAATCAAGTTTCTGCCAGGTTTAATATTACCCCTCTGACAGTCACTTTTCTTCAGACTTTCACACCGAAGCTGAAATGGATGATGCTAAGTTAACACCACACCTCTAGCATCCAAGTCATTGCTAAGTTCAACAATACACCTATGGCCATGACTTTCCCTCGGACTTCCTTATGCAAGCCGAGATGACCAATGCTAAGTTCAACATTACACCTCTAACATTACCCTCACTGTCAAGTTAAACATTACACCTATGACAATGACACTTCTGAGTTAAGTTAATATCACACCTCTGACTCACATCCTTGTCAAGTTAACATTACACTTCTGACAAGATCACTTTCAACCCGTTAACTTAATATCACACCTCTGACGGTAACAAACTTTCCTAGATTCCCCACGAGTCTAGTCCCACTTGTTATTCTCTTCAACAGAATAACAAGTCTACCTAAAAACATTGTTAGGTTAATACTACACCATCAACAGTGTTTTCATCAAATCCCCAGTTGAGCTCAATCAAGTTAATCCCAAACACTTGATAAAAGTTCACCCTCCCTGGGGTACCAATTCTACTTGTCACTTTCTCTTATAAAGTGGGGGTCCATCAAAAATTTACCTCTGTCAAGTTAATATTATACCTCTGACAGTATCGTGAGAGTTCCTGAAATAGGATCTTTCCTCACAAAGTTTGACTTATTAAAATTTCCATCATAATTTTGACAAAGTCAAAGACTCTTTGCTTCATGCATCTAACTGAAGACAAAAAGTTCAAGACATGAAAGAGGCAAAAAGTGAAGTGTCACTTTTATTTATTTCCAGGTACATGAAAGTGATACAAAAACGCTCTCTTATACAATAGATTGAGTGTTACAGTCAAACGCTCTCTTATAATAAGATGGAGTGTTACAATTAAGGAGTGCAAAGAAGTCCCTCTCCCTCTCAGAGGTTGCACTCACTCCTTAAAGCCGCGTCTGATTCTAAGTGCGCGATGTTTTGTGGCTACAATAGAAGCTGGTTACACCACGATGTATGATGTAAACATCGAAAGAGCCCTAGCTGACTAAGCTAAGAGCAATGGTGTTCTTGAGGTCCGGTGGAAGCAGAAAGTCCGGCAACCCTTCGTTATGAGCATCCCTTTCTCCAACAGGCCATCCAGCAGACATGGAGAGTCCTTGATGTTACTTCTGGGATGGGAGAGGAAGAGGATCCTATCTGCCGCCGTGTCCACCGTAACCTCCTCGCCGCCATACTTACCCTGACCATCTCTTGCCAGCCGGCATGATTGGTGCAGTAGATCTGAAGAGACCTTGGCGAGAGTCGATTCCTCGTCAGGGACATAATATATTCCCTTGTGGACGACGAGGACCATAATATATTCCCTTGTGGACGAACATCGAACAAGTTCGCCGTCCGATATATTCTCCCACGGACTCAGCGAACATGAAGAAGAATGACCAAGCCTACCTGCAAAAAAGCAAATAGGGAATCAGACAATTCAGAGCTTAGTACACACGTCAACAGAAGAAAACTAAGTCACAGACGCGGCTATTTTCAAAGGCCGCAGACGCGGGAATGATGGCGCGCAGCGAGCCAGAGTCCTGCGACAATAAAAACAGACGCGAGCAAGACGGTGATACACACAGATGCAAACGCGACTTAACTCCACATCCGCGTCTAAGATACAAGGTGCGCAGAGAATCAGACGCTGAAAACTGCCATCTCTCTGTTGGAGGAACAGGAGTTGCAAGATTCGGGTCTGAAGCCTCCAACCCGAGTTGGAATTCATCCAAATCAGTGGCCTTAAAACGCGAGCTTCATGAGTAAAGCCGCGGCCAAGTACCAAGGACTTTTGTACTCGCGTCAAGGAAGTTTAAGTCGGCGGCGCAAATTCCAGAAGGAATGCACCAACCACGACTTCACAAGAAGGTTCAGATGATATCTCTTAAGGGGCATACTGAAATTCAAACTTGGTTGGATCTAAAATGTCATGGTAAGTGGGCATGGCATACCCGCAGAAGCCTCTGTTAAGAGTTGAACTATCTGCGTTGAGACGCGGATGTAAAAAGTGCTCAAAGAGACGCTTCCTGCCATTGAAATCACTTGACAGTGGTAATCCATTGAAGAGACCAAACAGAAGCATGAAAACTCTGGGTCATCTTCATCCACAGAGGCACTTTCATCCATGGAGGCAAACCCCTGATAGGGTCCTTGAAGGGAGAAGGCAGAGTCCCTCAGAGTACTCGTTCTCAAACAGAGCACGGTCTGAGCAGCCGCTGTTAAAGAGAGGGGGTGAGTCCTATTTATAGGCAAACTCCTGATAACGGTCATTAATGGTTCATTAATTAAAACCGCCGGCCTTAATGACCGCAAGACCGTCAAAGCCCAATGGGAGGCTGACGCGTGGGACGTCGCTTCGGGAGCATCGCAGCGCTGATCTCAAACCGTCAGCGCCGATTTTGCATTAAAGGCATTAACGCCCAAGTGCAATGGAAAACCGACGCGTGGACAACTGCTTCGGGAAACAACGGATGACCCGGTTTCCAAATCGTCAGCGAAGATTTGACGAAGACTTGACGTTCAAAGATCTCTAAAAATCTTTAAGTCAGGCTGCATTAAACGCAGATAGAATGTCGCGTCCGGCTGCATTGAACGCAGATGGGAAAGCCGCGTCCAAGAATCTGCGTCACCTTTCTCAAATTGGAAGGCGTTCACCTGCGTTTTAAAGGAGCGTCCACGTGACTCAAAGTCGCGTCCCTTCAGCAAACGGGGCCCTTTCTAAGGGAAAGCACTTAGTCCATTCTGAGATTAGTGGAAAATACACAAGGCTGCGTCCCTCGCATCCGCTCAAGTCGCGTCTTCATTGACAGGACAAATTCGCGTTACTCAAAGCCGCGTTTGTCCCCACGGATCAATGTCGCGTCTCATCAAAAAGGGCTTAGTTCTATCTGATTTCTTATGAACTGATGACCGCGTCTCCCTATGGATTGACGCTGCGTCTCATCAAAAGGACTTAGTGAAGTCTAAGTTCCTATGGAATGAGACCGCGTCTCCCTATGGATTGACGCTGCGTCTCATCAAAGGACTAGTGAAGTCTAAGTTCCTATGGAATGATGACCGCGTCTCACCCTGTGATTGACGCTGCGTCTCATCAAAAGGACTTAGTGAAATCTAAGTTCCTATGGAATGATGACCGCGTCTCAACCCTGTGATTGACGCCGCGTCTCATCAAAAGGACTTAGTTCTATCTAAGCTCCTATGGACGGATGACGCATCTCACTCTATGGATCAATGCCGCGTCTCATTGAAAGAACTTAGTCTTACCTAAGTTCAGTATTCACAGCCAGTGATCAGGGAGTTGAATTCATCCACAGTTAAACAAAGAAGATGGAACAAAAACTTCAAAAAACTTTTATTATATCGAAAATAGTAAAAGTAGATACAAACACTCTAATAGAGTGTCCTCTTCTTTACAAAAAAAAAAAGCGAAGAAGGGGAAAAGGCTAAAAGTCTTGATCCGGCAAAGAACGGATACGCTCCCTGAGACGATGCATCTCGTGCTGACGTGCCTTCCCTTCCGCCTCCATCATGGCTTGGACCCGCAGCTCCTCTTCAGATAAAAAGGGTTTTACAGCCAGCTGTGCTCGCAGAGATTCTAACCTGGAGGAATGAATGGTCTTGCTTTCTTCAGCTCGTGCCTTCGCAGCTTGTTGCTCCTCAGCCTCTTCGGACGGTGGCAGCGTCCTCTCATTATCCGCGATCATGGCTTCCGTCTTAGCGATGGCAGACCGAGCATTGGTAATGGCAAGCTCTGCTTTTGCCGGATGAACTCGGATTCCATTGAATCGTCAGCCAGTCTCTGACATTCAGCTTGGGAACGCTCGAGATTGCGGACCTCTTCAGCAACTTGTGCTTCCACCTCCTGTCGCTCTTGTTCCTGGGTGGCTAGGAACCTAGTCAAGATGACCTGGGCTTCTGGAGCAGAACTAGCATTGTCCAAAGACTTCAGACTCTTTCAGGTCACTTCCCAATCGCTCCACCAACAGCATACACGACTTGGCAAGCGAGGAGCCTCCGTTAATTCGATGTTACCGGCCATGTTTCCAAGAACGTCCGGGCAAAGTCAAAAGAGCTACGCCCAGACAGGATAAAATCGATGCACGATCGCATCGCGTCAAGGAACTGCTGCACCGGTTTGCCGTGTCAGAAATCCATGGTGTCATCACCCGAGGTACTCCCCGACCCCCTTTCTATCATGAGGAAAAGGGGTGCAAGCCGTCTCTTTTTGCGCGTGATCGTGCTGACGGCGATACGGCAAGAGCGAGACTGGTCACTGGCGCTTCCGGAAGTGTTATCGCTGCAGGAGCCTCCACAGCTAATGAGGAGTAGTAAGCGCAACCTCTGGGAGTCCAGAGATGTCGAGTCCTTGGGCGAATCCTGCGGAGTGAAGTCTCCCTGCTTCAATAGTAACCTTTTTCACCCTGCAGAGTGGGTTCTTCCCCCAGCCTTAGGGGTTGCCTCCTCTTCCGGCAAAATCGAAGGCTCCCCAATTTCAGTAGTTGCCCTCTCTGAGTTATCTCGGCAACTGAAGCCTTGACTCCTTCGGACTGGGTCAGCTCTTTTAACCGTCTCCTCGATATGCGAGGAGATTACAGCTTCAATATCCCCGGCCAACCCTGCAGCATAAAAGAAGAATGTTAAAACATCCTCTTCAAAATGAAAGGGAAATTAGGTCAAAAGGTGAAAAGAGTACCTTCAGCGGGAATAATCGCTAGCTGCGATACCGTTGATTGGCTCACCCCCGTATATTTCTTCCTCTGAGATGTGGAAGAA